>JBCEWB010287704.1:0-22591 GCA_039654565.1 Peronia peronii
TCATTTTACGAAAAATGTCTTAAAATTAAGACGACTGTCTACCGGTAACTAATCAAATACACCAAAAAAGTTGAAAACCAATACGAAGTATATGTTTTTTATCATTTTGTTGTAAACACAAGTTTCTGTACTGCACCAGATGGTTTTGTTTTCTAACACAGACATATTTTGCTGTCGTGAATACAAATTTTTTTAAAAAATAACTTTTCTGTCTCATTGATACTCTTGTTGTTGGTTTTCTCCACTTTTAACTCTATCATTACTAGGCCGTGACAAAGACAACTTGTGAGATTTAAATAAATCTTTAGAATTCAACTACTGCTAGCTCTGCTCAATGACAAAATAGATCGTTGCAGCAGATTCTGATATCCAGCATGCAGTGATGGACAGTTCAGTAGAGAGGAAACAAAGAGTTTCTATGTCAGAAGTTTGGCATCAGTAGGGCTAAATTTTTGTGTCTGTGTTTGTTCTTCAGATTGGAGTCTTTGCCAGGCCTGGCGTGTGGGTGTGTAGCACAGACATAGTGGTCTCTGTACCTGAGTACCTGGGTAAGACTACAGCGGGTATTACATCATTGTCATAACACATTGCTTATGTCACTGACAGCAGTTTGTGGGTAAAGTCAACAAACTTAGAGTGCACATGTGATATATTGACATGAGAGTCCAGACATTGTGTGTCAATATAAGAGAAAGTCGATATAAGAGAGACCTCTTTAAGATGGTGTTCTTTCGTTGCTGAGGTGGGTTACTACAATAATAGTAAGTAATAGGGCTGTATTTTGACGTAAGGGGAAGCAACCATGCCCCTATCGAAATGATGATAGTAATATCCCTTGATCAGAACAAACAAAAAAAATCGATAAAATCAGCACCCGCCCTTTTATTTTTTAAACTTTATGTTATGGTTGTTTGGCCCATAAAAGGGCCATTGGTAGATCTTGTGAGAATGCAGACGGTAAGAATTACTACTGATACAAGTGTAAGTGATTCCTAACGATCATATGAAACACGAGACAAGTTCCTGCACAAGTCAGACTAGATATAGACAGCGTGTGGGTGGATGCATAAACACGGCACATGTAGATCAACACAAACACACACAACGACCCTTTCCCCCTGCTGACAGTACGGTAGTCTAAATTAAACACAAGTCTCTTTGTTTCCCTTCCATCAGAGCCACCATGTCACATGTGGTTTTGTAGGTCAGTTGTGCCCACCACTCCTCTCCTTCCCTGATCACCCAGCATGTCACATAAAGGACATGCGGCTTGCCTCTTACTTCTAAGTTCTAGTTTGAGCGAGCGGGGAAGGACGAGGAGATTTCTTGTGCACAAAAATAAGGCCTGTACGGCTCAGTGAGTTTGATCAATATGTCGATATAAGAGAAGTCAAAAGGAGAGGATGTCAATATAGAGGAATCTATTCATTAATAATAAAGAGGACAAAAATATGTACTTAGTGAATCATGTCGATAAAAGAGAAATGTCTTTATAGGCGATGTCGATATAAGTGGTGTGCACTTTATTTTGCCTGAGTCAAAGATGTGATTTACACCAACTGAAAAAATCTAATGTTTGCCGTTTTCCTATTAGAGATCAGCATTCAGGATTTTTTTTGCAAATAATATATGGTCCCCTTGCATGGGCACAGAGCATTTAACTTAATGCTTCCCCAAAAATGTCTTTGGCAGCTTTGGCAGACTACTGTGATGAGTAGTAGATTACATCAGCACAGATTGTTGAATTACTTGTGTTCATCATTTAATCATGTGAAGCATATGGAACGTGCTCAGCAAATGTATCTTTGTGATGTTAAGTATCACACGCATTTTTATTAAGGAGATATTTGAACCCAGGAAGAGAAAAGTTATACCTTAATATAAGTAATATATTTTTAAAATTAGCACTAGGTTGATAACATTGAACTCTATGTTAGCAATGTGTTGTGTTTTCTCTGGTGGAGAAATATTGTAGAATGTCGAATATGATGTTATTTACATTGTCATACTCGGAGTCCTTTAGTGCCCTGCTGTGCATTGCCCTGCCTGTGATAGAAAAATGGAGATGTCCAATTCTGTCAAATCAAGATATTAACTCTTAGAGGCTAAAACCAAGCACACAGCATTTTTCCAATACTAGCCTTATGGCAAAACTAACCATGCCAGGACTGATTCTCATTTGAACAAGCAAAGTTCTAGTTCAAATCTGAATCAACATTGGCTGTGTTTTTTGGTCTTAAGCCAAGTGGCTGAATAATGCTAATGTCATTGTTTTGGCCTTTATGCGAATCTGTTACTGACCACTTTTTTCCCGTTTTCCATGGGAAAAAAATTCTCGGGGGGGGGGGGAGGGGGGGGGAGTCTGGCTGTGAAGAATAAATAGATCAGGAGGTCATCACATCACAAAAAATTTTCATATGGAACTTGTTGGCGTAACTAATGAAGTGGGACCATATATTTTTATGACAAACCTTTAAAAGTTGAAATTCTATATTGTCACAGTTCCACCATAACAACATAAATTATTGTCAACGAGATTTGAGATAAAAAAAACTGTGCAGCACAAGCCATTTAATGAGCTATGCCATTGTTGAATTAATATTGATTCTATTGAATTAATATACATAATTCTGTGGGCACATTTCTTTTTGAATGACCTTGTGTGATAGCTCTAGTGCTCATAGAAGCCGTGAGACATCAGAAAAGCATTTTGGCACAAGTCTGATTTATGCCATCATCTTGGAGCAGTGACAATGTTTTGTTTTACCTGTGATGAAATATATGCTCATTGGCTGATTTGTCTATTTCTCATGGTATGGGAGTAGACTTCGCAGTCAGGGTTCTTTGCAACCAAATGTTCTCTTTGTTTTATATGTCACGCAACCAGGTGAAATGGATGAACATCAAATTTTTAATTTTTAGTGTTATTAGTGACTGTGGAAATTGATATGAGAGCATTTAACTTTGGTTAAAAAAAAATCATTTTGCTGTGATACTTCTGCTTTAATTTTTCACATTCAGATTTAACTCTAGTGACTCTGTGATGTTTACATCAAATTTTCTCATCAAAGCCTGGTTTGTTACCTGATTCATTTCAATTAGTCATTGTCTTTTATGGGATACTACTTTTGTTCATTGTCTGTGTCTGTCCAACATGGTCCTATCTTGCACCAGTCATTTTACATTTTGGCTTTGTTCAGTTTGTACCCATTAAATGCAAATAATACTTGAATCCTACTGAACAGCAAATATTGTTGGCTGTTTTTATTTCTGTTGTTCTCTGAGTTTTTGGATTTTGCCGTGAGTGCAACAGATGTCTGTTTCAATCAGATAAACAGTAACCCCAGATTTTGGTTTGAGTACATTTTTATCTCTAGCAGATAGAATTAGGCCTTAGCACTCTTTGTAGCATAAATCATTTGATAATTTTTTGCTATTATGATTCTGTTGAATTAACAGAAAATTTTGTTGGTTCGTTTGTTTTTTAATGACATTATCAAATATTTCCCATGCTCCGGAACACCATGAGATATTAATTGCATTGAAGCATAAATCTGACGTGCCATTTGTCATAGTGATGATTTATTGCTCACTGTTCTGTGTCCTAGATCTTGAGTCTTCATTTGAAAACTGCGATGTGTGTGCTGTCAGTATTCCAATGCCACCCAAGATCATGAAGGATCATGGAGTGTATCAGCTGGATTCCCAGGTGGGTTTGTCTTCTTTTGCACAGAGTCATATAGCATAGGAATAAATAGAATTTCAATAAACTCAGAATGGAAATTTTTTTCTAGGAAAATTTTCATGGTATAGAACATAATCTAACTTTACAACAAGAATTGCAAAGGACTATTTTGAGCTAACAGCAACAGATATGGAAGACTAGGAAAATCCTCCAGCACACCAAGATCATTCAGCTTGAACCCTTGAAATGTCAAGAAGCCAATCTGTTGCAGCAATTTTTTTTTTTTAATTTTGTATAAAGAGTCATAATGTGAAATGGAATATTTTTTTCTCTATTGCTCTGCGATAATGGCATAAGTCATTTCCAGCACTTTTGAGATATTGAGGGGAAAAAAAGCCTTTTGTAGCAGTCATTTGATGACTCTTGCCATTGCTGTTCTGTTTAATTAATGCTCAGTTCTGTCAGCATATTTCTTTTTTAATAGCATTTTTGTTATAGCTCTCATACTGAGGAATGTCATGAGATAACCTGTGTTTAAGCATAAAACTGACTTAAGCTATTAACTGAGAGCAGTGTCGATATGATGTTCAGCTGTGGGGTGAACTGCTCTAGCGTGGACAAGGCTACGTTCTTATGTTGACAGGGCTGTGTTCTTGTGTTGACAGGGTTGTGTTCTTCATCTGATAGGCTATGTTCTTGTATTGACAGGCTGTGTTCTTATGTTGACAGGGCTATGTTTTTGTGTTGATAGAGTTATGGTTCTCATATTGACAGGGTTGTATTCTCATATTGTCAAGGCTATGTTTTGTGTTATCAGGGCTATATTCTTGTGTTGACAGGGCTATGTTGAAAACATTCACTTTCAAGCAGATTTGTCAGTTCTGGAGGGCCTCACCCGGGAAGATGGCATGGTACCAGCTGTAAGTGTAACAGCATGACTTTCTTTTGCCTATTTATCAGTTCTAATCTATTTTGAAAATAATGTCTCTCCTTTGAAAGACTGTCCTGAGAAAATCTTTGTTTAGTTTGTTACCCATAGGATGCTGCTGTGTGTTAGAGAGGAGTCTAAAATCTACACACAGTGAAAATTGAGTGAACTCATAAACAGTGTTTCTGAAAGATAATGGTCCTGTTAATGAGTACTATAGAAGGTCTTAAGCTGCATAGCACAATGTCTTATTGCCTAAGGAAATGAATCAGTTATCAAAGGTGTGCTTTGTCTCGAGAAATGGAGTTTAATGACCATGAGACAACAGAGTTAATTTTGAATGCAAGTATTTCAATGCAAAGGAATCATAGCTTAATATTTTTTTCAAAAAAGTAAGATACACTCATTTCCCTTTCCGTCAACTATTCATAAAACTAAACAGTACATCAACAATTTGACATTATATTAATTACATCTGGTTGAGCAACATGTAAACCTATGATGTCATGCATTACTCAGAATTAGAAATGTGCACAGTGTGACTGATTTTCCAAGAGCCTCACACATCAGGGGTTGTTTTTGACCAGCCCTGTTATTTCCTTTTACCAGACACACAAAGGGTATTTGACGGGCAGTGTAAAGAAGAAAAAATAAATCACTTTTCTTCTCCTCATTTGAAAGATTGATTACCCCAAAAAAATTGATAGAATTATTGTGATAAGAAGGAGATATTTTCCTTACACCATGAAGTTTTCAGAAATTTTCTTGATATATATTTAAAGCAGAGAGAGCAAAAGTTCTTCACTTTACTGTGCTTGTTTAACACCCTTGTGTTTGGCAAAGAGAATTAATAGAGCTGTTTTTTAATTATATGTATAGCCTTTCAACTGTAAGAAAGTTCTGGGCTTTAAGTGCCACCACAGTTTGGTGGGAACAATTTTTGTGGGTAGAAATTTAGAAATTTGCTAGGAAAGTATTTCTCTGTACAATTAATAATTGAAGTGAATTAAAGAATTTAAGCTGCACATATATTACTAACTTTTAATGTCATACACTTAACTCAGAATGAGTCATTTGTGCCTTCAGTCAGATTTCTTGCTCTTGAGACCTAAAATAGGCATTGTAAAAAAAGGGGAAAAAATCACTTAAGTATCTTTTATTTGAAACCTGTACACCAAGACAGTCTTGAAAAAAATTATCATGACAAAGCAAACAAATTTTGATTATATCAGTCATGAATGTTTCATCGAAGGTGTTTCAAATTACATGAGCAAAAGTGCTTTTTTCATTCTTTGCAATGCTTATTTTATACCTCAAGTGCCCAACAAAGAGACGTAATGAGCAGACCTGATTAAAGCAGAATCTAAAAGGGCTGCCTTGAAACATGTTTGAACAGTGATATGAGAAGCAATAAATTATTTTATAATGGTGAAATTGTCTCCAGAATGTCAGGCTTGATTAGAATAGAATCTCTAGACACAGGGGATTGCCTAGAAATGTTGGAAAATTGATATGAGAAGCAGTCATCTTGTAGTGAAGTGGCAAAATTGTCTCAAGAATGTTGCCCTCTCAGGCTGTGGGAATGGTGTATTTATCACATCCTGTGGCTGAGAAGCTGCTGTCTTTCTACACCAAGCCACCTCTGGATGCCTGCACCTATATGGGTTTGGACAGTGGGCAACCTCCTTTGAAGGCAAGTTCCATATCATCATTGTTATACATACATTGTACTTGCACTTTTTATTCCTTCATTTAGGCCCTGATATTGGACCCTTCTTTGGCATAGGATTTCACAAATGTTGTCCTGTCCATCGTGAAAGCGACTGAATTTACCATGTATAAAATTATGTAAAGTGGCATGACATTAAGCTGTGACTTGTATCAGTCATGGAAGATTGTAAGAAAAATATGTGATTTATTTTATGGAAGGTTATAACAAACATGACTGGGAAGAAGGTCTTACATTAGACTGTGAACTCATATCATGGAAGATCATAAGAACAGTGACTGAGAAGAAGCTCTTTGTATCATGGAAGATTATAAAAAATGACGGAGAAGAAGAACTGGTTTTATAATTGTGGCTTGTATCACAGAAGATCATAATCACAAGATCATAGAAAACTATCTAACTTTATATCATGAATGACTATCAAAAAAAAAATGCTAAAAAGTAGATCTAGCTTTGTATCATAGAAGATTGTTTTTTTAAAATGACTGAAAAGTAGATCTAACTTTGTATCACAGAAAATTATAGGACAAATGACTTGAGGAGATCTAACATTACAGTTGTGACCCTTTCATATGTTCACAGCTGTCATTGTTCTTTGATGTGTTACTGCCCATGACCTCTGGTGTCTCCGAGGAAGATTTTGTGCGAGGGCAAAGAAGTGGCTCCTTTGGAAAACCCTTCGTGGAGGACTCTGGGAATGCTCGTTTCAACATGGAGTATGCAAGGCAGATGTTGTGGACAGATCTGCATGGCTTTCGAGTCAGAGCCTGTGAGTCTTGCCTCTTTTTTCACACATCTGAAACAGGAGAAAGTTAATTTGTTTTATAGACATAGTCATAACCTGTTTGCTTCAGAATTTTCTTCATGTATGGACATTTTTTTTTTTCTTTTTAATGAAAAACTGCAGATGACCTGAGAAAAAATATTAAAAAAACAATAATTTGTTCCCAAACCAATGTAAACTGCATATCACTTTAAAGCCATTAGAATGAGCCATTGCGATTTCCTTGCCTTATGCACGAATAGAGAAGTTTGGATAGAATTTTTCTAAACTTCATTAGAGGCCAAGTCCTCAAGCCGAAAATTTGGCTCATAGGAATCTGAAAAACGATCACAAAAAGAGTTAAAATTGTTAGTCTTTTGTACAGGCCTTAACTTGTAAATATTTAGTGTTGAAGGCTGTAAGTATTGGGCATGATTTAAGGGATTTGACTATAAAATAAGAACCATTTTTAAAATCTCATAAATATTTGTTGTCATGAGATCATCATTTAAGTGATTTTTGAAAGATGCTTTGCAAAATACGATGTGTCCAACTGTAATGAACCAACTGCGTTTGTTTACTAAGACATGTTTATTTGTAACAAAAGTCATTCTCAGAACCAGAAAATTGAATTTTTTTTTATTTTTCAGCTAAACTCTTCATTTACATCAGTGGTAAACTTTTCATAATTCTCTCTCTCTTTTTTTTTTAACATTATTTTCATTTAATTTCTGATAAAGTAATTTTTATTGTTATTAAACGATTTTTTTCTCAGGCATTCTGATATTGTATAATGATTTTGTTACTATGATTCTAATTTATTTTATATTGGTTACGTTTGCTATGAAACTGTTATCAAAGTTTCATGTTCTATTCTATTCATTTTCAAATTTTAGAGAAGGGGACAAATACAGTTGCCTGAAAATATGGGCGCAGTTTTGTTTTACAATATATCGAGTGGTTCAGAGAATGTAGGTGCCGGTGTGAAAGGTTCTATTTTCTGTATCTGGTCAACTGTAATGGGTAAGATATTGATTTTTGCCATAAATGTCCAGTAAATGTTCTGTGTTTTTTATCACAATTGTTCTCAATTTTACAAGAGATATAAGTTCGTACTTTTTATCATTAATGTTCAATTTTATAAAGGTTACATGTTTTGAGCTTTTCACCATTTCAGTGGGTTTCTTTTTGCCATAAACGTTCACAGTTTTATTAAGATTGTCTGATCTGTGTTCAATATCCAACTAGGTGTGATTGAAGGAGGCAAGTACAATTACCTGACTCAGACAGCCACCGAGTACAAGAAACTGTTGTTGGCCTGTCCTGAGACTTATGGACTGGGCCTCAGATGGACCAATCAGGCTCATGTGGAGATTGAGGTAGGCCAAGTCAAAAAAGATGGACAGATGTAACAAACTTTGACAGAATGTCTCTGTTCATCATAGTGCAATAATTTATCAACCTATTTAAGTAAAATTAAAAGACAACATATTTTTTCAAAGACAACTGACCTCATCACTTCATTCTAAAAAAAACTGCATTTTAATCACTGTGTGTTAAAATAGAGATTGTAAGACTATATCCTGATTTTTTCAAAAACAGAAGTTTTCAGGGGAAGGCTGTTTTGTCCAAATATGTTAAAAAGATCTACATTTTCAAACAAAATAAAATTATCAGCCTTATCAGTACTTTTCCAAATGTTTAGAACAATCAGATTGAGTGAAGGAGATTTCGAATCAAATATTGTAGTAATGTGAGAAGGAAATGGGTATGAGAATGGAAAAGATTACAACTCAAAGAGTGAGGTCTTTTTCCCAGGGGAACTGACAAATTATGCTATTTCAAACGCTCCAATGACAAACATCATCAATGCTTTAACTAAGATTATAGCTATTCATAAGTGATTACAGAGGGCACAATAGAAAGAGTGAAATTAGCAGTTACACATGCTGCTCTACAGGAATAGCCTAAATCATTTTGAACATTTTGATATACTGTTAAAAAACCATTTATAGCATAAGAGATTTGATGAGTTGTATCATTTTGATTCTGTTGAATTAGTACATAACTCTATTGGGTCATTTCTTAATTAATTATATCATCAGATAGCTCTGAGGAATGTCATGAGACATCAGTTGTGTTGGCATAAGTCATTATTAATATTATAGAGGACTGATGATTTTATGCTTTTCGGACTATTAAATAATGAAAAGTGGTCATTTTCTAGGAATTACCCATTATTTGAGGGGATGAAAGAGTTAACAGGTGGAAACTGGTGTAATCATGTCAGAGTGGTGAGCAAATGAACACCTTCAAACAGTCGAACAATGAACACATGAAGAGTTTGACCGCAAAACAAGGTGAACACCATTTTTAAAATGTTAAAGATAGTTGCACGAAATGATACCTTTAGTGGGTTATATGACCTGACTCAGGGGCTAGAAACTCATCAAACACCAGCAATATTTCTTCATGAACTAAAACGGACCAAACTTTACAGAAATAATATTTACCTAAAATCTTAGAAAATGAGAACAAATTTGTCTCTGAAATGATTCCTATGGTAATGACTGCAGTATTGGATTTTGTTGTGTGATATTTCTCAATTATTATTCAAAATATAGAGTTTATATCTGGTGTAGATAATCAGCCATTTGTTGTTTACCATATGAGACGTGACACGATGAAATCAGGTGCTCGTCAAATTTTATGCATATGGATTTATTGGTATCACTTTGAAGATTATTCATTTCCCTTTCTGTGTGTGAGAAAATTATTGTTCTACCTGAAATAAAAGTTGAGATACTGGCAATCAAAGACGATGGGATGACCTGTTGCTGCAGCTGAATTCAGCATGCCACTGAATTATAATTTTTGGGCTTTTACTCAATCTATTTCAGTAAATTTAACTCTGAAATGCATTTTTAGATTGATATAGAGGGCTTCTGTGAAGAAAAAAAAATTATGTTAAAAACTCATTCACTGTTGAAAAACATGTGATTTCTCCGGTTGCCTGTTTGACAAGCGCCTGATTTCATCGTGTCGCGTCTCATATGTTTTTTGTTAAGTTTCAATGTTTACAAAGCCATAAAATAGAATGTATGGTAAGTATAAAAATTTCATCCCACAGTTTTGTAGCCCATAAAATAAGTAGATTATATGTGAAATCTGAGATAAATCCATCCAAACACAAGAAAGCTGTAGCAATTTTACCTCCAAGATAGTTCTGGAGAAAACCCTATCAAATCGCATATTTTTCTATAAATCTGTGTTACGCAAATCAATCAAACCAAAGATGTTCAAATTGCATAAGATGTCTTACCAGGCATTCTCTAACATGTTGAAAAAGTAACTTTTGCTCTTTTTTCTTTAAAACATACGCAAAGAAAAAGTTCATGAGAGTTTTCTTTTTATCATGATATTGTCACAGTTTGTGTTGTGGGGTTTCATGAAAGAGGCAAAAATGATTTTTTCTTTCTGTGCCAGACTCATTTTATTCCTCTTGTGGTTAGAAAAAAGGGAAGTAATCTAGCTGATGGTTTTAAAAAAAAAAAAAGCCCATTAAATGAGCATGAAAAGATGTCAGTCGCAGTCAGTTGGAAGTTAAAATTCCCCTTTCTTAAAGTTATTTTTGACAAATTTTTTTTCATTTAACAGCCTACTTGTTCAGTTGGAGAAGATGTTGTCGTGATCAACTCAGTCCTAGCCGGAGAAGTCACGGCTGGTCATCGTTCCTGTATCACCCATTGTGATCTGAGTGGTCGCATAAGTGTGGGAAAAGATTCTTTTCTTTCAGGCCTGCAGGTGGAATTTAACAAGGTAGATCTTTTCCTCTTGTAGGAACAAATTTCTCCAAAATGAGTGAAAATTTACCCAGCCAGTAGAGGATGTCTATAAATAAAGAGTAACCAGAGTAAAACCTTGGCCAGATAGAAGGATATTTAATCTCTCAGTGACCCATTTGATAAAACCATTAAGTCTTCTTCCCTTAGTCTTTTTCCCTCTACAGTACAGTAAAAGTATCAAGATGTTGCTGTGATGAACAGTATTTGTTATGCTCTTGGAGCCACCAGGACCATAATGATAAGTGCAGCTCATCATATCTTCTCCATGTAATGCCAATTATAGGAGACTCACAATATCAGAAGTAGTGTGTGATAGAAAAGCAAAACAGAACCTGTTCTCACAAAGGGATTAATACAAATTTTCTGTTACAGTGACCACATAGAATCAAGGAGGTTCATTTTGTTTGTTATATCATTTTTTTATTGAAAAGTCAAGAATAGGGGACATTTTATGCCGATTTAAATTCTATGCCAGTAAACTTCCAGCATGAGTACTTAGCAGATGTTGTTTGAATAGATTCATATGATATTGCACTGATAACTGCTTAAAATAATTTACTGCTAACCCTGTCTGTCTTCTGTTGGCATCACCGGATGTGGTGTTGGCTGCTGTAATCAGTGACACTGATAGGGTAGCTCTCCTCTGTTTGTTCTGATCTATGCTAGCCCAGCTGATTTCATTGATTCTCACTCCGCGCCGCTAGATTCAGTGATGTTACAAAAGAGAGATACTGATGATCTACTCTTTTAATTTTTTTTCCAGTTTTGCCTTGAAGAATTAGTCTTTAGAAGATCTGTCTCTAGATCCCTAACATATGGTCTGCATATCACAATTTACTTCCATTTGTTGTTGATGAAAGCTTTCTTGTTGTTCTTTCATTATATTTTTATTTGTCTTGTCTATCCACCTGAGCAGCCTCTTAAGAAACCACATCTCAGCACTACTAAACCAAGCTAGAGAAATTTCCCTTATTACAGGATCTGACCAAAATGTTTTATGGAGATGCATAGTATTCATCCTTATTGTAGAACAGCCACACTATCATGATTAATATTGCCTTAACAGCTTCAAAAGTAGTTTGGACAAAACATTGGGATATCTAACTGAAAGATGGTTGTGTGGTATTCAAGAGTGAATCCATAATGATGGAGTTTTCAGACAATGTTTTTGTGCATGCTCAACCAACAAATCAAACAAAATAGAGCTTTCAGATAGAATGGTTGTGTAACAGTTAACATTTGAGCTGAAGGAAACAGTATGTGTTATTTTCTCAGCATAATTTCAAAATTATGCAGTCTTCAAACAGTATGGCTGTATAAGCCTATGACTGCCCTTTGCCAGACACACGGGGTGTTAAACAGGCACTGTAAAGAAAGAAAAGAAAAGTTGTTTTTGCACTCTTAATTAAAAAATTCAGAAAAATTCATGGTGTTAGGAAAATGTTTCCTTCTCATTGTAGCAATTGTTTCAAGATTTTTTTGTGGCTGGGGACAAGTAGAGAAGTTGTTTTTTTTTCCCTTCTTTACACTACTTGTTGACTGCCCTTTTGTGTGACAAAGGGAATTAACCCCTTCAGTGCTTTCAACTAGGAGTGCCCTGTGCCAGGGAATTTTTCTTTCTCTTGCCCACAATGAGATTGGTTGCACCAGATTCTCTATGACTTCCCTAATATGTATAGTATCCTGCTAATTTTGCATATGACTATTCTCTAAATATGT
The DNA here is from genome assembly GCA_039654565.1 of Peronia peronii. Classification (NCBI taxonomy): domain Eukaryota; kingdom Metazoa; phylum Mollusca; class Gastropoda; order Systellommatophora; family Onchidiidae; genus Peronia; species Peronia peronii. The sequence goes on from JBCEWB010287704.1 coordinate 12,670, forward strand.
TCCTCTACCTCCTAAATTCTATTTTCAAACTTGTTGATACATATTTATGTGTGGAAAAAAAAAAAGAACCTTAAGTGTATTTATGTGTGTTTCTGTTAGTCTTTAGATCTAGATCTAACTGAGCTACCTTCGTCATCATCAGATTCACTAAAAAGTTCTTTGTGAACACTATCATGATTGTTCAGAATCTCATCTAACACTTCTGTAGATGTTTTCCTTTTATTCGTCATTTAGACCTAAGCATGAATCAGAAAGTACGCACAAATTCCACTAATTTCTGACTTAAAACAACTGCTCACGCACTACCGACACTTCGAAACAAAACATAGGAGGTTGAAGATAGCAAGGGAAGTCACTCAGATAATATATAAGGTATCCTGATTATATCCTTGAAATTGACTGTCATCATACGCCCGGAATGGTTCGGGGCTATAGGCATATCGGTGGTGTCGGGTGCATATCAGCCAAGTCTATGTAAGCAAATCTTACATGAGGAACAAAAAACCGTGTAAGTTTAGGGTAAACTGACATTGTAGTCAGTGTGACCACGTGAAGATTTTGACAAAATCTAATGGATAGTTGGCTTAGCTATTTTTACACATCAAGGGAAATCCCAATACGCATGCATTACTGCTATAAAAAAATTTTGGACTTGGCCGGTTTGCACCCGACACCATCGATATCACGCACAAATTCAGCCCGGAATGGTTCCAGGCGAAGAACTGAAGGGGTTAAGAGGGTTAAACAAAAGCAGTCCCCGTTCACAGCTTATGATTGTCAACATCTGATTGAAAATCACTTTTTTATTATTAAATGAGTCTTTATTTTATTGTCCATAACTCAGTTATGGATCTCTATGGCAAATTACTCTTTAGCTGTTGTTTTTTTTTTTCAGCATGATTATGGAATTTTCAGACGTCTTGATTGTGCAACTTTTCAGCATTCACATAAAGATTCTCGGCACTTTGGGTTTAATTGTGCATCAATTTAGTGTGTTTATCAAATTACTCTGTAACTTCTTCAGGGCAAATCCAAAGTTATGGAGTTTTCAGACAGTATGGTTGTGCAAGGTTTCAACATTCATCTGAAGACTCTTGGCATGACGCGTCACATGGTTACCGTCCATGGCCGTCACGACGACATTCAGGTATGGATCTCCTGTCAAGATTTATTCTCATTGCTCCAACATTTCTCATTCAGTATCCCAATGCTCTTGGGCATCATTGGAATGATTGAACCATATATTTCTCCCAGAAGTTCACTTTCATGTTTTGGGGGATAAAAGAAAATAAAAAAAGCTTACACATCAGAGGAAAGTAAAAATTCCCAAAGAAAATGTGAATATTTGGAGTGCAGTCGTGTGAAATGAATCAGATATTGAATGTTTTATGTCTGAATTATTGGTGGCAGAGGAATGGACATGTGTTGACTCTCCCTTGTTGAAAATCCTTTAACTTCGACTCTTCCGGGCAAAGACAAACAGTTAAAATTAACTCCAGTGACTCCATGATCAGGAAATTTCAATTTTTGTCTACTAGGCACTCCATTGACAATCCATTTGTTTTATATGATCATGAGGTATTGCCACTTTTTGTTTTAAACAGAGTGCTAGTATAATGATAATTATTTGCGGAGTGTGAGTGGATATTGTGAATGCATGAACTTTGAAAAGAGCATAGAATTTTTTTGTCATTTGAAATATGCACTGTATTGATAGGGCTGCTTTAAATTTGTCATGTAATATTTCTATGATTGCAGTTTGATGTTGTAATTCTTGTTTTGGCTGTTACTACAGTTGACTAGGGAAATGCAATATTTTATTTGGGCTCTCTGTACTATAGAAATACGTCATATTTGCATTCATGAAGGGAACAACATGAACTCTGTTTTACTGATGGTTGGAAAATAGGCAGAATTTTTTTATTCTTGTGCTGTTTTTCTGTTCGAGAAATAAGATATGATAAGATAATATAAAATGAGATGAGATAAAATCAACTTTTTTTTTTCTTAAAAGGAATTCCTTTCACTGTTGATGTGTCTATGTGTAACTTACTCTCAAACTCATATACACAAAGACTTAAATGTCATGATAAAGTGTAATAAGTTTACACCACCTTTGAAATTATATGCAATATTTAACTATGTTTCACATAGACTGAGAAGGGTTACACCATTGCCATTGATATTTTCTAGGCCCCCAGTTGGAAGAGCATGAGCACATTCTGTAACCAGCCATGGCTACTGTTCCTAGACAGAACTGGCATCAATCGGGAGGAACTCTGGAGCTCTGATGTCGTGAGTTCCTCTTTTTTTTTTTCATCTAAAAAGGGTGGATGGCGCTCATCAGTCTGGGAAGACACTCTACCTAAGAGAAGGAAAATTCTAATTTCAAAACTCCACACCACCTTGTGGTATACCTGGTTGCCATTGGTCGCCACCAGATCCTTTTCACATCCTCCTTACAATTCTTGAAGCTGAAGTATTTTGACAGTCAGATAGAAGGATGGGCTTATTTAAGTAATTATAATGAAATAACTCTGTTTTCATCTAATCAGGTAGCAATTATTTATTGTATAAATGTTGTGTGCTTAATTTTTTTTATTCAGGGGAACTGGGATGAAAGTAGTAATGTACTACACATACTACAGTGTGGATTACTCATTATTTTTTGTTTTTAATATATACTATATAATAGTTCGTAATTATTATGGGTATAAACTTTGAAGTGACATTCTTTACATTAGGACAATGACCAGCAGACAGTTCGCACAGCAAAGCTGTTTCCTGTCTTCCATATCTCCGAGAACATTGGCCTGCGGGAGGCCCAGTGGTTGATGGGAGCCCTGGAGGATGACGAAGGAAAAACCATCCTCAAGAGGTGAGACAGAAGAGAAGTGATGTCAGGATTGTTTCGGACCACCTCATTACTTCCCTTTGCCAGACACAAGGGGTGTTGAACAAACACAGTAAAGAAGGAAAAATCATTTTTGTGCGTTTTATGTAAAACATACGTCAAGAAAAATTTGTGGTGTGGGAAAAATATTTTCTTCTTATAGTAATAATTTTATTTGATATTTTTTGTTTGTTTGTTTGATGAATCTTTCAGATAACTAGAAAAAAAAGTGATATTTTACTTGTGCCAAGTGCCATGCCTCTGACATAGATAGTCCATTATCTCCTGTCTTTTGAAACCAGTGCCCCATCGTCAGTCACAGGATGTTGCATAACAGAATTGTTAGTCTGGCTCAACTTGCCAGTCAGTGGAACTTGTAGTTGATCCAGCTTGCCATTCAGTAGAGCTTGTAGTATTTCAGCTCCGGTGATTTATTTAGATCTTTGAGATATCATTTATCAGAGGTCTGGGATTTTTAAAATTAACCCTAACAGTGTCAGAAAAAAATGTATAATGGTTATTTGTTCATGTTCAATCCATAACAGTTAACTGATGCACTGTGTTATTAAATATAGCAAGTAATCAGGCCATTTTCTGATGGTGATGAAAGCCTGAAAGAGTTTTTCATTATCCATTTCATGTCATAGATATTTAGAATCACAACAAATCCTCTAACACAACAATGTCACTGATAGTTATCTGTAAGTGCTGTGGTCTGGAAATGGTGGTTTGTATTTTATAGGTGGTTTTTATATTACAATAGACATGAAATTTGCCAACATTGCAGCACAGACACGGGAAAACCTAAGTGAAAACAGAGAGTTCTTGGAATTTAGTTACAATAATAGATGGCTAGATTTTTACATATTTCTCATGAATGATACAACATATATATGCCATAGACAGCAAGGAACAGATAAGGAAGACTTACCAACCCGTAAGAAATTAGTTTGCATAATAAAACATTACAAAAATCTTACATATTTTTCACAAACGATAGAACTACATATTGATGGCAATGGAGTGACGTGAACAGATATAGTAACCTAGTGAACAGTCATGAATGATTTAACTTCAGAAATATCAATAGACTGCAGTGAGCTGACATGGATAAATATAGCAACCCAATGAACATTAAATGTGCGAACAACACTAAGGTTAAGTCACATTTTTCTAAAAATAGAGTTATAGGCAGTGACAGAAAGCAGTTCAAAAGAACCATCTATTAATAGCATTGGCGACAAGCTAGGTCCCTTCACAGCTGAGAAATTCATACATGAATGGGTCATGCACCAATACAATGACTTGACTAAGCCAATAGCTTTTTGCCCATTTTCTCAAAATCAGTTCAATATGACTTAACCTTGGTGTTGTTCTCACATCTTTATTTAGTTTTCATGAAAGATAGCTAGTCTTGCATATTGTGTGTAAGATAAGAGAAACTGTAGTTGTTCCCAAAAGAAAATTTTTTTCACAGCTATTGAGATTTAATATGTATGTAACATACATTCAGTCTCATGCATGTAGACTTAAATGTCACGCATAGCATAAGAACAAGGCGGAATCAAGAAAAGCTGTTGCAACTTGATAAGCATATTGTTGATGGCAGAGTTGAATTTCCACAATGCTCTCAGTTTGTGCTTACATATACATACATTATTTACGAAACTAACCACTCCATGAAAAAGCAGATGGTCTGACTGTGTCATAAGGCTCTCACACATTATCAAAAGTAATATAACCTTGAGATACAACTGTCTTGAGTAGTCTCAAGGGAGATGTATGAATAAAGTGAGAACAGGAAAGAGAGATGCAAATACTGGGACAACAAATCAGTGAAACAACTGTTTCAATAAAAGGACAGGGAGCCTATCTTTTTAGATGGACTTACACATTTAAGAATATTTATAGGGATGCCGAATAATTTTTTTTTCCCACATTTTCCTCAAATTTCAAGCTTGACAAGTCCTTAGTTGAAGAATAAAAACAAAATCACTCTCAGGAACCCCTCCTCCTCCTCCTCCCCCACTCCCAATTAGTAAGGTCGTGATAGCCGATGAAACTTTCATTGTAGTCATATAAAATGTTTTTGCCTGACAGTTTCCAGACATATCTCCCTTAGTTCTTAAGAGAATTTGAGGCTTCGTTTAACAACACATCAGTATGGTTACAATTATTTTAGAATTTTAAATGAGACAAGGCTAAAATCTATCATTTCAGGTGGAGGGAGTCTTGGAGGGTATCCATGGATGACATTCTGTCATTTGTGGATGTAGGAGCAGAATTTGCTTGGAAGAGGTGAGTGCTTATCACGTTTTCATCTTATCAGAAACTGAACATGGCAAACAATTATGAGCATCAGAGTGGCATCGGCGAGCTCTGTGTTTGTTTAAGATAAGATAGGCTAAACTTTATTTATCTCAAAAAGACAAACTTTATTTATCCTCAAAAAAGAAATGCCATTCGCAGTTGATGAGACATATACTATTCTTGCAAGATACATTCATACTGACATGCATATACTGATATAGACAAATGTATTACGAATGGCATCAGAACAAGGCAGTGTCAAGAAACATTGCATCAACTCAATAAGAAGAGAACATTTTGTGTGCAAATTACTGAAAAATTGGAATGAATCATTTTCAGCTAATGTCTATCTGGTATGGGTCATTTGCGCTTTATGAATGTTTCAGAATGTAATCATCTCTAAAGACAGGAAAACAGCTGAAGATAGATCTGTCTGGCATATGTCTGTCTCAGTTGGGAAGTCCAAAGCAGAGCGAATGAAGAAAGCATTCAACCATGAAAACAAAGCAAGGCAGGGGGATCATGTAGCTTTGCTAGAAGCGGCTTGAGATAAACTTTATTTCAGTTCATCAAATACATTTTTATTGCTCTTATATTTTTTGGTCTTTGTCTCAGTGTGAAAAAACATGTTAGAGCGATTCAGTGTCATTAGATGACAGTGGGGATGTCTGTTGGCATGCCTGTGGGTGTATGTGCCTGTGTGAATGTGTGTTGCACGGAGAATAAAATGGAAATCAAGCTGCTGATAGTAGGAGGTCTTGTGAGTTTCAAATCTTTGGGTAAGAATCATGAGTGCAGTCACGTTGGGAACCACTGGCATAAATGAAAAGAGCCGTATTAGTCGCAGTAGTAAGTCTGATTGCTTGATTTTATCAATTTTTTGTGATGGTGATCAGTTAAAAGAAAAAGAAACTTACACTGTAAAAGCAGGGAGGTAAAGTAATACATATTTGTATGAATTTTGGTACTTATATGTGAGCTGTTGGGGTTGATAAGGGAGAAGGCAATTTTGCGGAAAAAAATTGTCACCAGGTTTTGCGCATCATTTTAAAAGTGATAGATAGGCGTGTTCAAGAAACTTCCCTCTGGCAGTCTCTCCCAGTTTAGTGAGTATAGACATGTTTGTGATGTCACTGCAGGGGCTGTTAGTTTTGTTGGTAGGGCGCATCATATGGTGGACCCCTATAAAAAACAGGCTTCGTTGAGAAGTTATGTGGCGGGGGGAAACCAACAAGGAACGACGAAGGAAGGAAAACAACAGGGACCAGCAGAAACAGGGACCAGTAGACAGGCAACAGACGATAGTAACACATCTGTTGTCCAGTAAAGATGTCCTTACAGTTATTTGTGTCTAATATTGTATCGATACACTTGGATCAGCCTGGATAGAAAACATCGTTACAGGTGAAAATTGTATGATGCTGAAGATGATGGGAAAGGCGACGAAATTGATTTATCTACCTTCCTTTGGTTTAAATTAAACCTCCTCAAAACCCTGAACTTATCTGTGTTGGCCTTTTTGCCACTGAAGCGAGTGGGATGTTGAGTTTGATATATTGAAATTACACATGCAACAACTCTGCTGTTCGCTCTACCCATCATCAACGCCATCCACGACTCGATCAGCTCCCTTCTCTCATCCCATTCCCTTATTTTCTACCAGGCCACATTTGGCGTCAAACTCCCTTCTCATTTCCCATTTCTTGTTTTTTCTAACAGGCCACGTATAGAAAGTCCATATTTGAAGAGTCCACATGAAAGATGGGCATAGTCATAAATTATGTTTTTTTTTAGTTAATTTTCCTGCCTTCTGAGTGGCTCCTCCCTTTCTTCCGGTGAAAGTGTTTTTCAGTAAACAAATATGATCACTCTATAGGATCAATTCTGATTCATAGCTCTGGCTTGAGTGTCTTCAAACTTTAAAGTAAGGATTTCTTCTAATTCACAAGTTGTGACTTTTCCCACTCTTCCCATGGACTCATCATTTGGTATCATCACTGACAGAGAAGCCCCAAAGGAGAGATCTTCTCTCCAGCCAGTCATGAGACAGTTTGCCATTTCATTTTCTGAGTAAATGCTCTCTTTCACATCATCATCCTGACATGTCTTCCAGGAAACCCTTGGCCAACAATATGATATGGATTAATATAACGTCACATGTATTCCACAAGGGCACCAGTCGGTTTAAAGTGTTTGAGAAAAGGGACGAAAAACATTTTGCGTACATGAGACTTACAATGTATGTATGTGGGAGATGACATTGAAGCATTAAATTAATGAAAGAAAATAATGACTGTTTAATTAGATTAATTGTATAGTGGTGATTATGACCAGCATTATAATTGAAAAACTAAAAAAAAAGAGAGTAAAAGGAATCAGGCAGTTATAGAATAACTGTGAAGATAGATTAGATGTGACAGAAGTGTAGATCATAGGTTCTGGTCTTTCAAATTCTTACCAAGGACATGTCATTTGATATTTCCTACCTTCTCTTCAGATCATTTTTGGCATCCCAAATGCTTCTGTCATTCTCTAGAATTATGCTGTGTCTATATACCTCTGCAGGAAACTGTTCTTCAAGATCGGAGAACTTCATCTCAAGAGGACCCTGGAGACACAAGGCAACACGGGATTTTGCAGTTTGCACAATAGTGCCAGTGTGGAAGGCTATGCTGGTTCTGTTCTGCAAGTCCTGGATAAAGGTTGGCTATTCCCCAGCAGTTTGATACAAGAACTTAAATGCTGAATCAGGCTAAGCCATCTTAGATATACAATATTAAGAAAAAAAATCATGGCATAAGGAAAATGTTTTCTTTTAATTTGCAAGAATTTGTCACATTTTTCTCAGAAAAACAGTTCAAATAAAATGAAAAAAAAGTGATTTTTGTCTCCCTCTGTACAAAACTTTTGTCAACAGCCTGTATGTCCGGCAAAGGGAACTAAGTTGGTTGAAGTAACAAGGCTCATGAAAAGCAATTGTCGTTGTAAGATGTTATTTTCTATATTCTACTTTCCCCACAGTGGCAAGTGAGAGCTCCTCCCCTGGGGTTGCTGCTAGAACTCTGGCCAATGTAGCTGATATTTTAGGAGGAATGGCTGGCACTCAAGGAGGACTCCGGAGTGGTCCGGCCGGCAACGTGTCCTGGAGAAAAGCTTTCTCCTATCTGGAGGTCAGTTTTCATGCTGTCAACACAATCATTCTGTCTACTGAGTTATAGTAATGATGGCCTAAGTCATTTTGAGTACTTTTGAAGTATTGAGAAAAAACTATCCCTAGTACAAGTCATTTGATGAGTTATGCCATTATGAACCAATTATATTAATTTATAGTTGTATTGGCACTTTTGATTTTTCTTCAATAGCATTATTTGATGGCTCTATGCCAAGAATTTCATGAGGATGTCTCCTTTGCACACATGTGATATGCTGTGTACTGAGCCATGCATATGCTCTCTTTATTTGAATGAGAACAGCTGTATTTTCTGCATGTACTAGAGTCAGTTTGTGGGATGGAAATTTGGGATTACTTATTGCATGTATGACATTTGCCAGCTTGATAAAACAGGTATTACTTTAAACAACTGATTGATTTATTGATGAATTAGTTGATTTGTTAACTGATAGACTAATTGACTGATTATGATATTTTATGTTCTGAATGATAGACATTAAATCATATCAATTTCTTACAGCTTATTAGAGAGTTCTTTGATATGATTACATAATTTCAGTATTTTCCAGAAAGAAGTCCTATGAATTACACAGTCATCATTAAATTAACAACAAGCAACAGTGCAGTTGTTTTCATCAGTGACCAATTTCATATCCCTGTTCCCCCTCCCCCTTCCAACCCCTTTGTTTTTTCATTTTAAATTTTAAATCCTGTTGCTTGCTTCAGGCTGTGTAACCCTTCCACCATATTGGAAATGGAAACTACTGATAGGCTTATTTGCAGAAAGCCGTAAAAACATCTGGAAATTTATTTTTCAGATAGATATGTCTATTAACAGCAAATTTAATTTTCAAATAGGTATTAAGTGCCAGCTCTGCTGTTGACAACTGGACATGGTATGCAGCTGTAATCAGATCTGACTCTAACAATAAATGTTTAAAAGTTTCTGATTTGACCTATGCTAATTTTGACATTCCCAAACAGGCTGGTGACTTTGCCCGTGGTGTTGCATACATGGCCAAGGAGCGGGAAAAGTGGATGGGACGTCCAGACCTGTTGATTCGAGCAGCTCGGCACTACGAGGGAGCAGCCCAGATTCTGATCAGGCAAGCTGTCATGACAGCAAAACAGGTGCCAACTACATGGGTTTTGTCTTTACAGACTAGAAAAAAATACATGAAATCCAGTTTAAAAACAGAAACAGCAGCACTTTCATGCTGTTGGCCAATAGAAAGTGTGAAACCAAATTTTTTTTTTCTTTTTTACGATGCAGTTGTCAGTTTAAAAGTTTTGTCAGCTAATCATTCTTTGTGTATCCTATCTTCACAGTAACAAGCAAACCTGAGAAGCTATTTTATGTGTGTAGCTCTAAGGACAATAAACATTTATTCATAATTCTCTGTGGGAACCTTCAAAACAATGCATTCATATCGCCGCACGGAAATACTACTGCTGTAAGTCAAAAAATGGAACTTTTCAGGAGAGACAAAAAACTGAATAACTTTGTTATTTTTGCTTCTTTTTTGTCCTAATTTTTAATAGAACAT
>JBCEWB010287814.1:0-22590 GCA_039654565.1 Peronia peronii
GATCGATTGCTTGGCACCACGAAAGCGCTGGTCCGAGTAGGCTCTGTTTGTCTCCCCCCCCCCCCCCCCTTCCCCCGTGAACACATGGCCTACTTACGCTGCGCGTGGGCATAATACATTGTCTAACCCCTCTTGCACCATCCGCGGCGTTGTCTCCTTTGTTTTCATATCGCCGGCATCTGTGTTGGTGGAAATCATGTGGAGATGACAATAGCCGATTTTTACCTTTGTGGCAGCGCTGACCAGTTCGATTTAAAGGAAACCCACAGCAATGGCTTCGGTCTATGTGAGAGGCATTTAATAGGTGCAAAGAAGGAAAAAAATCTATTGTTTCGTTTTTATTCGATTTATCAGAAATTCGTTTTATCAGAGTTCCGTTTGAGTGGACTCGACTGTATTTGACAATCAAATTCAGCAATTACACCATATTTGCAAGCCCAAGGGATCATTAAAAAAGAAAACAAAACAAGATCTTAACCTGAGATGAGAGCTAACTTCTGAAAAAAATTTACATAACCGTCAATCTGTGTATTGTGAAAAGCAAATTAGATGCAGCTGGCTGATCCATTGCATATATGAATGTATCATGCAGGACTACCGGATAATGTATATCAAGAACAAATAAAAAAACAAGTAATTCTATCATAAAGAAAACATTCTGTCACTGAAATCCTGCAGATTCTGCTCTTATGCATCTTGAAACATCTCATACTGTATCAATTATGCATTGGCACTCCATGTTTGACTCCAATCTTCTCGTTAACATAAATCATAAATCATTTTTTTAAGGTGTGTGTTTTTTTTTTCTGACTTCACCCAGTTTTCAACTCATATCACATTACTATACTTTGAGCTAGTTGAGAAATATGCATAAAACTGTTTTTTTTTTAAATTATCTCTTTTTTTTTATTATGATACTGAACTGTTTAAGAGAATTCATAAAATGTTGGGTAACAGCTCACTTCAGAATTTTAAAAAACGTATGGCATGTACAATGTTAATACAAAAATGGGCATAGAGATGAAAATTAGTCTTTAGGGAAACAGAACAAATGAATATGGGATGGGAAGGCAGATCACCAATGGCCGGGCAGGGCATCAGGTACTGATGAGATAAGGCTATGACAAAAACACAATAAAAACTTACTTGATTGAGTGAACCTTTCTGTCATCCCAGTACTGAATGTAACAATCATGAGTTGAGGAATAAAAAAAATTAATATATGAAAACAAACCAGCACAGAAATTAATTTAAGGTAAGGTACTACAACTAAGAAAGCACATGAAACAGGGATAGATAATAATAACTCAAAAAATAAATCAAACTATTACCCAGAGTTCAATGTCAGAGGACTCAAGCTACCTTATACTATTGTATGATATAGATAAGGAACAAATGGGTGGATGGAAAGCGCATAACTTATAACAGGCAGCTTTTCTTCATTGTAAATGCTGAAGGAGATACATATTAAAATAACTGAAAACCCAAAACAATTTGACTAATTCTAATTACTTAGTAATGATCCATGGAAATGAATATATTTAATATACCGATACATGTACATGGAAATGACCGTTATATCATTGAAAAAATATTTTTGTAACTTCTGAGATACTTATCACTGCATGATGGGTTCAAAGAGTATAAGTTTATCCATTTTTAGTTCATTGCAGTACAAACTATCTTGCATCATTGTATCTGATCTGTCCTCTAATCTACTGTAACAACAATCAAAGCAAACAGTGAAAATGTACAAATCTCCTATCACTTGCCTGCACAGTGTCATCCCAACCACCAGAAATGAACACATGAGGATGATTTGGGTTGTACTGGAGAGCAAAAACTCGGAATCTGTGGCCATCCATGATGTCATGAGCATCACTGTCAATCAGAATTTGAAATAATTAATCTTACAGATTTTACATGTCACTCTCTAATTCAAACATAAGAGAGTGGAACTTACTAATTCAGCAAAGGATACTAGTTTTTCATGTGCCAAAATGACTGTCAATTTAGATTACCTCACACTCTTGCATGTGTCCTGATGGATGATGCAGACTTTATTCATTTATGACTGTGTGTCTTTCTGACCTTAAAAAGCTTTCTTTAAAAAAAAAAAAATATCTAAGGTATCATCTGATTATCAAACAATCAAATAATATATATTTGTATAATTTGTCATCCAGTTTACGTTACAATGAATGCACAATGCATAAAGTTTCTTAGGACAATTCACAAGTAAATTTGTGTCCAACATAACACACCTTGGTTCAAGGGTATTGACTCGCTGTTTGGTTTCCATGTCGTATTTGTGAATCTGCGGCTCTGCTCCTGCAGTTAGGATGTGGGTTCCCTCAGGGTTGATGGCCAAAGCCAAAGTCTGTCGCACCTCATCAATGGTCTGCAAGCACTTTCCTGATGTGTAATGCCAGAACTTCACATGACCAGATGCATCTGTGGTAATTATTAATATGCATGCATTATCTAACAAGTGCCAATATTCTTACAATTTTCCTCTTTTCATGATCTAAGCTATGACAATATTACTTTGAAGTTTTACTTGTGCCTAACAGTGAGAGAACTTTCTCTTCAAGTCATGAGATTAATTAAATAGATCAGCATATTTTGTGCTCACCAAGTCCTCCCAATGCATTCACACATGAATAATTTTCTGAGCATTATTCATTATTGTTGCCATGTTTTCACTTAAATTTGTGAAATTCATTGAAATTCTAAACTCCAAAAGATACCACTAATGAAGAAATTTATTTGATTATGCATAAACATCTGTTTAATATTTCTGAGAAAACAATGCAAAGGAAATACAAGATAGGAGGAAACAATAAAAATTGCATGTTTTCTACTCTTTCAAAATGGTCGCATATTTCCCAATTTACAAGATTGTTAAAGAGGTCAATTTACATGACTGAACAATTCAACAATTTAAAATTATCTCAAGTGCAGAGAACATGCAATCACCTGATATTAGCACACACGAAATATTGTTTTTCCTGAGTTAGATCTAATGATTGCATAAAAAACAAAATCAACTTAGACAAAAAAAAAAAAGGATGAATAAGTTAAAGGACTGGTGGGAGACATCATTTCCTGGGGGGGTTTTGTTGACTCACAAAGAGATGAGATACATGATCTGATGAAATAGCATGAGTATCTTACAGTCACATATAATGATGACTTACAAGATGCAATAATGATATGACTGTATTCTGTTTTTTCTCCTAGAGTGAATGGACGGAATCTGATCTGAGTGACTGGCAGCCTGGATTGATTTGTGTCCTCATCTTGTAATGTGTAGAGCTGCTGGCCATTGCTGGGGTCATAGATCTGACAGAATAAAAGAGTCTTAAATCAACAACTTAACATTTGATGCAATTCCAAAGTAACTAAAACAAATGGTGACAAAGAACCTGAATATCTGTTTCAAAGTAAGGTGAACAGATAATAACTAAATTCATAAAAGGCTGATAAATCATTAAATGAGAAAAAGTAAGGAGAAGGTTAGAGTTCAACATTTATCTCCAACATGTCCAAATCATATTTTAAAAATAATCATCCAAATTCTAAAGATCTTCACATAACTGATCGATATACAGAGCAAAAAGATCTGTTTTCAATGTGAATCACAGTAATTTGACTCAGACTTTACTTCAAGACATATTCAAATACCTTTATGGTTCCATCACACAGGCCTATAGCCAAGACTGTTCCATCATCATTGAATCGACAACACATAACATCAGAAGTCAACTCTCTGTTGATGCATATAAAGAATGTTCTTTTAAAAACAACGGACAAAAGATGAATAAAGTTTATCTACAATCCCTCTCCCAAAAGGATAACAATTAACATCTGATTTTCATGAAATGACTGCAGTGAAAAGTTTTCAGTAGGTCAGCATACATGCCCATAAACTATTTCTGATAAAAGTTATATAGTGTGATTCAGATATGTGCATACAGATATAATGATAATACATGTGCATTATATAGAGAACTAAGTAAGGGATCTTTGAGAGGATAAAGATATAAGATTCATAGAAACTAACATTAGTTTGCTTTATGTTTCTTCCAAGAATTGTTTGAAAACAAACAGCAAGAAATAGAAATGTAGAACAATTTATTTTTATATACCTCTTTCCTTTTGTTTCTTCTTCAGATTCATTTATCCCCTGTTAGTAAAGACAAAGATGAGGGATTCTCTAGGCAGGATATTGACACAGGTCATTCAAACAATTGATTATAGTGATATATGGATAGCTAGAATATTGCTCTCTTACATGCACAAAAGATTTCATATCTGTTCTATGGGATGAGATATGAAGGATGATGTTCAGAATGATTATAATAAAAAACAGTCAAGATGGTTTTTCCATCTCACAATGCATGCACATATGAAACAACATCCTATAGTTTCTACACAACCCAGGCCTGAATTCATTGTGCTCAGTCTCACTGTATCACTTATAATATCTGTTATTTAGCTATCATTTGCAAATAATCAAAAACTTACTAATTACATTTAATATATTCATATCTTAATGGAAAAGGATAATAAACCAAGATCCTTTTTTTCCCCCTAGATTCCAGGCAAAAGAGTAGGCTATGACTAATCCTAATCAACAGATCAAACGTAAAAACTAAGGTTTCTTTTTGTTTCAGGTGGTGTTTTATCTATGTCATTCTCTTGCAGCCTGTTCAACATCAACACAAAGAACAACAAACTGGTAGTATCAGTTATATATTACAAATATCATTTACACATTACAGTAGTCTTCATCTAAGAGCCTGGTTACCTGGAGACAAAAAAAATGGGTTCCTAGGTGGACTAGCTTGTGGGTGGACTGAAAAGTTACGCAAACCTTCTGACCACTGTCTTCTTGACTGCTACAAACTGTTGATCGCTATCATTACTTTATGTTTTATCTATGCGAATAAGAACAGCTTACTCCACACTGTTACTGTCTGTAACAATTCCTGACCTTTTCTTATTTTGTAAAATATGAAATAATCCCCAGCTTCTTTCATATGTCAGGTGTTTCCTTGTGATGATATCTCTGTTCAATGAAAACATGATATAGCTATGCTACGCCACCAATAACTCAACGTAAATGCTGAAAATTACCCAGACCCCCGATTGAAATAGTCCATGTATGCAACCATCACTCCTCATATCCTGTTCCCTCCCCCACCTCCCCATCTGATTGCACACCTAGCAGTGTGCGTTCCTTTCAAGTGGACAATCTGACATCACATTGCACCATGTGTACTTGCATTTCTTGGCCCAACACCGAGCTCTTAGGCGGATTTTAATTTGGGAGGTAAATTAAAGAGAAAAAGCTCCGTTTTGCAGAGGCAGGCTCCACGGCGGACCAGGCTTTTGGGCTGTGGGTTCTTAGATGGAGACCATGGTATAGGGGAGACCTTTAGAAGCTGTGACCGGGCACTGAGCATAACAACTACAATCAGCCATTTTTCCAGCTAGTTAGATTACTCCCCTTTGCCATGTAGGTGAACCATAATACAGTATTGCAAAGAAGAAAAAAAAATCTTGCTCTTCTTATTTGTAATAATTAAAGAATAAATTGTGAAAAAAAAAATTATGAAGAGAAAAAAACATTTTCATTACTTAGCGATTTTTTGGAGTTTTCTATTTATCATATGTGAAGTAATAAAAGCAAAAGACTTTTCTGCTTCTTTGCAAGGCTTGTATTAGTCTATTGTACTATTCACCTACCTAGCAAAGAGAAATAACATAGCTGATGGTCAAAAAGGCACATTGCACCAAACAGAATAAGCCTGGTTGGAGTTTGTTGCAAAAAGAACAATAAAAGCTAACTGGAGTCCAACTTCTTCTGCCTGTAAACTACTTTCATGAATACAATATCATTTACCAAACTCGCAATAATCAATGTTTCTGCAATGATCCCAAAATGGGCCACAAATTGACAATAAAATAAATCATGAAGCTGACCAACAGAGTGAAAAAAAAAAGAATTAATAAAGTGCATAGAAAAAATTCACAGAATAAAGATCTCTTACTTTCTGGAAGACACAAAATAGCTTAAAATAAGAAACAATGTATTCAAACAAAACCAATAAACTGACGAATATGCTTCACTAAACATGTTTTAGGGAAGGTTAATAATCACTTGGCTCAAGGCCTAAGACAACAGTCAAAACAAATGAACAAAAATGATGAGTTATTGTGGTTTCTTTGAAATTACCTGTCTTTTTTGGTATCACTGAAAAAATGGTCATACATGTGTTAAAGCAAAATAATGTCTGTACAAAACCTTTATTTGGCATATTCAAGATCAAGTTAATTCTATGTATCAGCTGTATTCTTCCACATCATCAAAATTACAAAAACAACAACAAAAATGGGTGCGAAATGAAGAGCTATCAATTGATATCAATGAATGTACAAATTCATCATATCCTATGGAAATCCTGCTCACGTTGGTCATTCACAAAATTTTTCAGGAAAATCCTGCTCACATGTGCTAACAAAATTAGGTTTCTGTGATAAATTAAAATTAGGCTGTAGAGAGGCCACAGAGTACTCAGGCCGAATGTAGATTAGAGGTCAAAATGATCTTACTTCAAATTTTATTCTGCCTGGAAAGGAAAAAAAAAATCTTGTCCAGGAACTTACATTCTAAACCAAAGTTTCAGATTGCCCTCCAGATATGGCCCAGTTCTTGACTTGCTCACATGACTGAACAAGCTGCTTCGATAGCTAAATGAGCTAATCTCACTCCCAACATCCCCTCTGCTGTCAGACCGGAGCCTAAGCTCTTGATATTCCGGCACAACATCGACAGCGTCGCCACTCATGTTGAATTTCTTCCCTACAGTTAATACCTCGCCGTTTCCTTATTCAAAATTCTTGGCTTCAGCGTCGTTACCTTGCCTCCATGTAAACTAAACGAAAACGAGGTCAAGCTGACTATAACTTTTCTATTAAAGAGTTCCAAATAATTTAAAGCTATCAATACCGCGCTGTTCCAATAGGAAAGCTAAATTTCATAGCAATCACCAGAAACAGTTTTTTCGAGTGTATTTTAAATAAATAATAATAACCAAAATTGAATACGTATATCTTCTGCAATAAATTAAGATTTTTTATTTTCGTCATTTATAAATTATATCTTGTGGAGAAAGTTCCCCCCCCCACCTCCCTCCCAACTACAATCTCAATTTTTAAATGCTATACTGGGGTATCTGGGTGAAAGCTGAGGAATTGAAATAGGAGAAGAATAAAGATATAATATTGATATTTTTTAATGAAGCATAGCTATAATCCTCTTGTCATTCTGTTGTGCTGATTCAGAGAAGCAGGATTTGCCCTTAAGGAACCGGTTGTGAGTAAATCAGTGTGGCATGGTTTGCAGTTCTTCTAAACGGAAAAGGTGCATAAGTTTGGATGTTCATAACAATAAAAGAATCAATACATAATAATGGATGAATGCATAATAATATTAGTTTTAACAATCTAAGCACAGCTTGTGGATCATTTTCACGAAATCCCCGTCCATGATTAGATCTATATATTGTCGTTTAACAAATTATGTAAGAATAATTATCGTCTAGAATCACTTATTCTCATCCTTCAAACTCCTTCCCTTTTCCCTTCTCCCACACATTCTAAATGACCAGAAAGTAGAAAACAAAACAAAACCCAAACAAAACAAAAAACAAAACAAGAACGATTGATTTACAATGTACTTTGGTGATATATTTGCCTGTGCACCTAACGGTGTATCGTTGCGGTCGCTTACTTCCGGTAAACAGTTCGCCCTATTCGCGATCGTTAACAATGTCAATTGCAAGGAGTGTATTGCAGGGCATGAGTGCTTTATCTGCAAACCATGATCATAAGTTACTGCTGGCATGTGAGTGGAGACTGGATGATGTTATTTATATCTTGAATACTTAATTTTGATACAATTAGAGGTGAAAATACTGTTTGATCGAGATCGTGAACTCGATGCTAGATCAAGAATCTATCTAGATCTAGATGCATTCAGATCTAAGTTCAGATAGAGATCTAGATTTAGATCTATTTTCCAATAAAGGTCACAAAAAGCTCAATACTATCTAAGGTAATTGTAGATCCTTCCATTCCACTCAACTAGATCTACCCTCTTTAAAAAAAAAAAAAAAAAAAATATACAAAGCATTCTGTGACAAACGTGCACAAGAAACAGAAAAGAAATTTAGAAGGAAAAAAAGTATTACTGTTTGTTGAACTCTCTCTTCTTATGTGATAGTGATAGTAGGCTAGGTCATTACTGTAGGTTCCTGATCACTTTGTCACCCCAGAATTAAATTGTCCTAACTGCAGCAATTTATGTTGTCGTCAAGACAATTTAATTCAGGAGCGATGACTTATCTGTTTGGCCATGGATGACTGTGACCTTCCAGTTCCAGTAAAAATTAATTACTAAAATTGCAAACAAAGCCTCTCATCATTGATCTGGTTTTCTGTCCTCTTTTTACCTCATGTTTTCACATCCATGTTCCTTTAGGTTAAATGTGAATCAAATTTGGGATATAATGAAGTTTGACAAAAATAAAATAGATTGCTCTCGGAAAAGTGTACATAAGAATCAATGCAAAAAGCAGAATCAAAGATTATAAACACCCTTATTTAAGAGAGTGACTGTTTTTGGGATGATACCTAGTGTTTAGAATCAGAGTTACCACAAAAGTCAAAAGCCATCAGAGATTTCCCAAAAGAAGTGCTCATCACAGTTCTGATCTTGACTGAATTTTAATACATATATGGAAATGTATCTCTAGTTCATGATAAAATTTATGTCAGCAAAATGTATCTCTTGTTCATGCTAAAATTTATGTCAGCAGGTGCTTGTCGATGCTTCAGCATAAGAAGAGGCAATCTTTCAAGTAGCTCCAACCAAGACTATGAAATCAGTCCAGTTTATCACAATCGAAATCCCAGGTGAGTTAATGGTCTGAAAAAGGGGGGTTTTCTTAATACATTATAAATATTCATTCTATTAGTGTTTATAATCAGATGATAATTTGTAGAATTCTGGTCAAAGACCAGGCTTAAAATAATTGATTGTTTGGAGATTAAATAAAACAGCAAAAAGTGGATAGCGCTACCGGACATGCTGGTTATGCATGAGACTGTGGATTCAGAATTTTCCATTTGTGGTCTGTATCCTGGGATTAAGTTGATAAATAAAAATTGACACCCTCTTTATGAGTGTCCCTCATCTGGATCTCAGGCTGATCATAATGAGTGAGTACATCAGATAGCGATGGCAACTGTGATGGAGTCAGTAGACTGCGAACAAACTTTACTCCATATAATCAGACCTTGGACCCTGGCCAGTGTCTACTCAGCAGCAAAGTCGACCAGATGGTCCTCAACTGCCTGTTTCAAGGTCACTCTCACCTCACAGACTCTTTTCTTCTCAAAAGAGAAATGCCCCCATAGTGTGTGGCACACATACTTTTAGATTTGTGCCTTCAGAAACGCTCTGTGAAGGATCTGTGTAGCAGAACAAAGCCACAGGCCATCCTGATTTTTTTACGCCACATTGGACTGTACGCTAGAATGTAACATCACCATCAAAACATATAACTTCGAGAGCTTGTGGTGATCCACACAGGAAACCACATATTTAATTATATATTGGTCGTTTGTTAATTTCGCTGTACAATCTTTGATTATCCAAATTTATATGCACATCTGATATTTCTTTAAAACTCGTAAATGCATCACCCATATGGTATTATTCTTTAAATATACTTTGATCAGTCTTTTTGATATGTAAACGTATTACACTGTACTGGGCACAATATAGCCGTAATTCTGCTGCTGTGCTGAGCAATTCCAACACAAACCAGATCAATTATGAATGTCCTATTTTTATGATAATTAATATTACGCTGTAATAAATAGTGTATGGTATAAAAGTTTACTTTAGTAAGTGTCATGACCTTTGAATGTGAATGGGTGTTAGTTGTGACGTTGTAAGTGGTAATCAGGCAGTGAATGTGGACGAGACGCGCGCACACAGTAATGGAGAAATAACAGGAATCCTCAATGTCAGAATGATGCAGAATTTATTGCAGGTGCTTGGCAGCAATACAAATTTCAGGGCAGCTGTCTAACTCCGATGCACACGGCACTCACTGCATGGCACTTTCTCTCTCTTCCTCTCCGCTGAGCCCTTATATAGACACCAGCTCGTCTTGAACTCTCTCGAACTTATAAGCTCTCAGCACCACCATCGCCACACATAAAACTATGACATAGTGTGCATTTCAAATTCCCTCGAACATACAAGTCCTCACACAATTACTGCCACACACAAAAGCGTGACGCAGTGCGCATCTTGTGACATGCTACACACACAAGGTCTGACTAAAAACCATCCCGTACAAAATGCTTAGAGGGTATCTCAGACATACTCGGTGACCCAGTATTTCCACGGGTCAGCATACGTACACAACACACACTTGCATGGGCCCAGTATATACAGTTATGATGTGCTAAACATCGCTCACAACACACACTCGCGTGAACCCAACGTATAATCATGATTCTTTACAGTAGAGATGTTTATAAATAAATAAATGTAAGAAACAAATTCGGAGTGTATGTGTTTTTATGGACTGTCACGGTAGAAATTACTGCAAATACCTCCAAAAATAAAAGGCGAGTGTTTTGGGGCTCTCTCAAGAGAACAGATTGGTAGCCCTGATTGTAACTCCCATTTGTTTTTCTTTTAAAGGAATGCAAACAGTGTCATAATAAGGATGGTCTTTTTGTGGGGATTTACCAATGGCATTAATATAAAAGAATTCTGCCTTACTTATGCTTTCTATTCTAAGCTGAATATAGTTGAAACTGGAAGCTGCAACTTCTCTGGCTAATAAAGTTTTTGTTGCAGAAATCTTGAAAAACTGGCCTTGGCAAGGAAACGATTAGGCTGGCAGTTTCAAGCACCACGAAAAGACTATTATCACAAGTAAGTACGTCAGTTTAGAGGATGAAATAAAGAATAACAACTGTCCGATTGTGGAAAGTAGATGTAAAGAATTTAACTGGAAAAATGAGATAAATCCAATTTTCTCATTTTGAGAAAAATATGATTTTTTGTTTATACAAGAAAATGTTCTGCAAAAGATACAAAACTCCAATGGTTGGTGATTATTGGATATGTTGTATTTTGCCAAGTGTTGGCTGATTCAAGTCTTATATAACTCAAAGGTATCCTTTCATGAAACTGTCTTCACAATTTTTAAAATGGCATTCATCATATTTTGCGGTTAAACCTTCCCATATATTCCTTGTTTTGATTTTCAGTTTGTGACGAGACACTTGTGTGTGTGCATGTTTCTGTGTGTGTACTTTGTTCCTTTTCATGTCTTTGTTGTTGTTCAGATGATAAAATCTGGTAAATCCTTTTTCAAACTGATCTCTTTATTTCTATCTTGACAGGTTGAAAATAATACAGAGTCATCGGCACACAGAAGCTGTCATTGAACACAGTGGTGGGAATGTGGTGTTGTCAGCCTCTACAAAGGAATGGGCTATCCGCAACCAGCTCTATAGGTTTGTTGTTTAAACATGTATATTTTTGGTTTCATTAATATTTATTATCATTTTTTTGGGACGCCATTTTAAATAAAAAAAGAGAGTCGCAGAAGTTATCAACACTAAAGGTTTTATTTGGTATTTGTTAAAGATATATTATTATGTTAATTTATATGCCTGATATTCAATACAATCAACACTGCTTTTTTGTTAGCAGAAGACGTCAATGACATCTTAAATGGTGCTAAAACAAATAATGCTGCCTCTGTGTAGGGGCACCTAGACTGGAGAAAGTAGTCTATGATTACAGTGCACACCACTTATATCGACATCGCTTATAAAGACTTTCTCTTTTATCGACATGATTTACTAAGTACGGATTTTTTCCTCTATATTTGTCAGTAGATAGATTCCTCTATATCGACATCCTCTCCTTTTGACTTCTCTTATATCGACATTTCAATGAAACTCGCTGAGCGATGCAGGCCTTATTTTTGTGCACAAGAAATCGCCTCGTCCCTTCCCACTCGCTCGAACTAGAAGTAGAGGTGAGCCGCGTGCTCTTTGTGTGACAAGATGGGTAGGGAGCAGAATGGAGTGGTGGGCACAGTAGACTAACAAAGCGACATTGTAACCCTGTAGTTCCGCTGAAAGGGAAACACTACAGAATCTTGTGTCTAGTTTGGACTACAATCAGGGAGAGGGGTTGTCATGTGTGTGTACACATGTGACATGTTTACGCATTCATCCGCACGCTTTCTAGATCTAGTCCGACTTGTGCAGTGAACTGGTCTCGTATTTCATAATCATACGACCGTTAGGAATCACTTGTATCAGTAAAGGGGCACAGCTAAACAAAACAACAAATACAAAAGCCCAGACGGTCCTTTTAAGGGCCAAACAATCATAACAAAAAGTTTAAAAAGATAAAAGAATGGATGCTGATTTTATCAATTTTTTTTTTATTTTAAAGGGCAATAACTGTCAATATTTCGATCTTGGCGTGGTTGCTTGCCCTTACGTGAAAATTCAGCACTGTTAGTATTGCTTGCTATTAACCCACCTTTGCAATGAAAGAACACCATCTTAAAGAGGTTTCTCTTATATTGACACAAAATGTCTGGACCCTGACATGTCGATATATCAGGTATGCATTGTAGTTTCTTCATAACACTAACAGAGGGATCTCAACCCTTTGAACCCTACAGCCTGGTACACCGGGCAGATTTTCCGGTGTCAAATTCCCTACAGCCCAGTAGACCGGGCTGACACATTTACCCCAGTCCTAGGAGTCCGACGGTCATGGTGGGAATAACAAAGTAGAATACTGGCACTGAAGGTAATAAAAACATTTGTATAATATCTCTTTCAACTGTCTTGGCCATATCTTCAATAGTGTTTGTGTTATTGCCACTTAAATGAGGTAATACTAGAAATGTGCGTTTTTGGCCCAGGGGGCCAGATACAGGTTATTTTCAGGTACTGGTGATTAGGGTTCAAAGAAAGTTAAATTTTAGAAAGTAAACTGTTCGCGGATTTCATTATTTATATCTATGCATGGTTCTGTTTTGTTGTGTTTTCTGAAATTGACAGATTTAGTTGGGAAAAGTGGGAATGCATGCAGTTGTTTGTCCTGCTCTTAACACTAAGTGGAGTCTTTTGAAGCATGTCAAATCTTTAAATGTGCCTTTTTTTTTTTTTCTTTACCCAAGATGTAATCAATAAAGTTTATAATTTTAAATTTTATGTGGAATTTTTCAGAGTGTTAGCTTCATGTTGTATATGTATGTCTTTTGTAGCTGCACAGATGTATCTGCCAGCACCAATATAGGTAAAATTCTAGCCCACAGATGTTTAGAGAGTGGCATCACTGCAGTCTTCTATGATGACTCTGACTTTGATGCAACCTCAGAAAGGGTGAGAATATTTTGTATTGTTTATCAGTTTGCAGTTTTTTTGTTTGTTCTTTTTTATTCCTTTTTTTTTTGTTGCTAGTCATTGAACATGAGAAAATACTGATGGTTATTTCCTTTCTTTTTTTCAGATTTTTGGCTATGTTTTTCAGTTTTGTTTTGCTGTTTCTTTTCTTATCTTTTTTGTTTTTGTTTTTAATAGTCAAATCTTTTTTATAAATGTTGAAATAATGCTTGTAGAAAAAAATTATATGTCTCAAAATTGTTTTGCAGGAACATATGAAATCAGACTCTCATCAAATTTTGAGCATATGGAGTTATTGATACCAAAGTTAAGCTTATCCATTTCCCTTTCTGTGTGTGAAAAAAATTTTTGTTCGACCTTAAGTACAAGTCGAGCTATTGGCAATCAAAGGTGATCGGGGTGACCTGTTGCTGCAACTCAATTTAGTGAGAAAATGGCCGATCACTTTCGTAAATCCTTATTAATCTTTGTTAGCCTGTGCCACTAAACTGCAATTTTGGGGCCTTTACTCAATCTGTTTCAGCGAATTTTACTCCTAAATGTATTGTTAGATTGATATTGAAGGGTTTTGTGAAGAAAAAATTACGTAAAAATTCGTTCACTGTTGAAAAACACATGATTTCTCCGGTTGCCTCAGTTTGATGAGCACCTGCTTTCATCGTGTCGCATCTCATATTTGTCTGTCAGTGGCATAATTTTTAATTCTGTTTTAAACCCTCCTTTTGCCATTGCTGTGTTTTCAGGTGACTGCATTTTTGCAGGCTTTCAATGAGGCCAAGATATCTTTAACAGAGCCTGAGATGATCGTCCCACATTATCAGCCAGGCATTAACTACGAAGGGTATAATAGGCTTGGAGAGCCAAAGGAATGGAAGGAAGATTACCAGGATGTATGATTGATGGTACATCACTTAGTGGTGAATGCATATAGTAATTAATATTGATTTTCATATTGTGAGGGATGATTGTGTTGAGTGACAATAAGTATTGTTTGTATGCCTGATGACAGAAATGCACTAGACATGTTTACAATTGTTTCAGCGTGAATGTATTTATGTTAAGTGGAAAAATGCAAAGTAGGTTGGTATTTTTAGTCGATAAAATGGAGCCTGTCTGATATTGTCCACCGGGTGATGTGAGAGTGTCCAGATGTCATGTTTCATCTCTTATTTACCTGCCTGCCAACAATTGAATACTGTATACCTGTGGTATCCACATTGCAATTGAGACTTCCGTGTTGTTGCTGAGCAAAATATACACACCATCAGGATCTAAGATTGTGAATTGAACTGTCAGAATTCCAACAGTCATTTATCCAGCTGTAACAACATGAGAGAACAAACTTGGAAAAATCAAGTTCAGCATTCTGTTATTTCTGAAGGATTACATACATACACTATTGTAGATAAATATTTTTTGTTGTATGATCTATTTTTGTAATCATGACCAGCAAAATTACACACATGATTATGGCTGCAGTATTTCCATATGTTGTTTGCATATTATTGTATCACTTTGGCCTTCTTGATTGTCTATAAAGAAGGCAAAATGTATATAGTTCACTGAGTTGGAAGAATTGTTTATTCTTGAATATCATAATTTTATCAGTGTGAACATGAAAGAAGCACAACTACAGCTTCATTTCTCTTTTGAATGGTTGTTTCCCTTGGAATGGAACTTTCAGATCCATGGGTGTGGGTTTGTAAAAACCAGTCCCTGATGCTATGGGAGAGAATGCCTAATTTCAGAAGTGTTATCTTGCCATCTATCCGCAAGTTCTCATGTTCAGCCTAGGCGAGAAGCAAAGAACTGCTATTCATTGCTGCCGTACATTGCCATATACCTTGGAGGGCACATTTTCAACACAATGTTAGACAATTTTGTGGTAAAGTTATCATGGCTATTATAGTACAAGCACTTTTTTCTGTGAAATTGACAGAATTCAGTCCAGCTAAGTATGCTCACTCTGTTTGTAGGGAATAGTGTGTCAGTGTTGGGAAAATTGCATGTCTCAGTGAGTTAAGAGAATCTGTATAGCTTAAATGTACAAGGTAGTATCATTCATCTCTTATCAGCTTACATGAAAATGGCATCAATATGGATCTGCATATGATTGTTATAGTTAGTGATGAATTGGATGAAAGTTGTGTTGACATAAATTCTACTGATGTACCTGTGTGTGAAATAAAAGACATTTATCATACATAACAGTATATTTTGAATTTTACTCTTTTTGCTGTTTATCTGTTCATTGTTAGTTATCCACAACTGCATAATTTGTGCATGCACACTGAGGTATTATGTGAAATAAGACAGAGTCCTTGTAACCTGGAGACTGTCGCTGACATTTCTAAAATTGAGACATACATGAACAGCTTTGTCAGTTACATTAATTGAGAAGAAATTGATCACCCATTCATTCAGCATGTTGTTCAAAATCGTCTTCTGATTCTCATGATTCATATTCCAGGAGATAAATAAAGAATTGAGTAGCTGCCAACAAAATTATGCACTCACATACACACATCAATGTGAGTCCTTGTTAAATTCTCACTATTACTCTTCTTGTCGGATAAAAACTAACAAGAGTTGTGTATATGAACATGCTGCCAAGATAGCTGACCCAAAGAGGCTGAAAGATAAAAAAATAACCAAACTCCAATACAAACTAAAAATTTGTTTTTAAAATAAAGACCGGAGAGCGCTAATTTTAAAAAAAAAAAATCAAAATAAAGAAATAGGCTGGGAATGAAAGAAATGATAAAGTAGATCTATGCAGTATATCATATTATCATGAACTCGCTGCACAGATTCAATGTCGTGTACTGAAAAATGTGCTCTTTCATCTTCCATTGCATCCTATCACTCAACCAGGAATTCCATTCCCATGGCCTATAGACAAGAAAAGGCTGTTTTGTGTGCTAGTGCTAGTAGGCCTCTGTCGGTCGGGATCGACCATGGATGATACACCCTAGTTGTCTGCTTCGTTGCGACTGGAGCAGCATCGTGTGTGGCTGATGAGGCCAATCCTGGAGTGGCAGTCCCTCGCGCAGTGGCCACATCTTTGATCAGTCCCTGGAAGACTGGTGGAGCTCCGCTCTTTCCAGAGTCGTCTTCTTTCTTCAGCCTGGTTGTTAATCCTCTCCTCGCCCATCTGAAGCTGGCGTTGGAGGAGGCAACGCCATCTGCTGCGGTCATCGGCAATGTCCTCCCAGTGCTTGATGTCAATGCCAAGCTCTCCCTTGTAGCGCTTGCATGCATCCTTATAACGTAGCTGCGGATGGCTAACATTCCTCTTGCCGGAAGCAAGCTCACCACAGTGGAGGTCTTTTGGAATGCGGCTGTCATCCATCCTGTGGACATGACCAAACCAGTACAGTCTATGTTGTTTGAGCAGTGTGTACATGGTGGGGAGGCCAGCACTTGAGAGGACCTCACTGTTAGGGACTCTGTCCTGCCATGAGATAGCTAGGGTGCGGCAAAGACAGCGCAGGTGGAGCGAGTTCAGTTTCTTCTCTTGCTTGACATATGTTGTCCACGTCTCACTGACATAGAGAAGAGTGCTGATGACGTCCACTGTAGCTTTGGTCTTCATTTCACGAAAAAATGTCTTAAACTTTAGACGACTGTCCACCGGCAACTAATCAAATACATCAAAAAAGTTGAAAAACAATACGAAGAATTTTGAAGTGCGATAATATAATGGTGAGCTTGGGGTTCTGCCAGACATGGATGGTGAGGCGAGTGAGAGTGGAAGCGGCCTTTCCGATGTGCTTGCTGATTTCGGTATCCAGGGAGAGGTTGTCACATATAGTGGACCCCAGGTAGGTGAACTGCTGAACAACTTTGAGTTCGTAGTTGTCGATGGTGATGGCGAGTTGTTTCTCCACTCCTTGTCCCAGCACGTTAGTCTTTTTCAGACTGATAGTCAGACCAAAGTCTTGGCAGCCTTGGGAGAAACGGTCCATTAGACACTGAAGTTGTTGCTTGGTGTGAGTGACGACTGCAGCACCATCTGCTGATAAGTGTCTTAAGGACTTTCGTTCTTGCTTTTAATAGGGCCAAGTTGAACAGCCGTCTGTCTGACCTGGTGTGGAGGTGGATGCCCTCTGTTGACGTCCCGAATGCGTGCTTCAGAAACGCAGAGAAAAGACTCCGAAGAGGGTGGGGGCTAAGACACACCCCTGTCTGACACTGCTGCGGATGCTGAAGCTTTCAGATGAGCTGCCGTCATACTGGACTGTCCCTCTCATATCCTCCTGGAATGACGTGATCAAGCTGTGGAGTTTCGGAGGGTGCCCTATCTTCAGGAGGACCTGGAAGAGGCCGTCTCGGCTGACCAAGTTGAACGCCTTGGTGCTAATTAAAAAAAAAAAAAAAGAAAGAAAGAAATGAGTCGGGAATGAAAGAAATGATAAACTAGATGCAGTATATCATATTATCATGAACTAACTGGACAGATTCAGTGTCATGTACTAAAAAATGTGCTCTTTCATCTTCCATTGCACTCTGTTACTCGACCAGGAATTCCCTTCCCATGGCCTATAGACAAAAAAAAAAAAAAAAACTGTTTTGTGTAGGTTGTGCATAAAAAAGAGGAACAGTATGAATATAATAACTGGGGAAAAATGGTGAAGAGGGGAAGAGGAGAGTCCACTAGCAATTTTATTAATTTAAATGGGTTTTTATTAAAGGTGTAAAATTATGACAAGCAAAGAACAGGCAAGGACCCGACTGCTTTTAATATAGGAGAGGATCCAGATCGCTATCAGTACCCTGATTTGCAGAGGACTACAAGAATGTAACTATGCATGTAATGTGTTTGTTGGTACACTTTTCAGCTCTTCTTCTGAGCAAAGCCAGTCAACATATGAAATATTGATTTTTAAAAAATTCAAATGTGATTTTTTATCCTCCTAAATCTGCATTGTAACAGAAAGCCAGATTCATCTTTTCCCCTTGAAAACATAATTCACGGAGAAAGGCAGTAGTTAAACAGATTATAGGGCGAACAGATTTAGATATAGCAAAATGAAAGATACATTGTATTATTTTCTGATTCTTTCGTCAGCTGCTTTGATTGTCGCCAGATACGGTTTCCACTTTGGGCCAGACAGATCAGAGCCTCATCATTACTTAAGACAAAGGAATCATTTCACAATTCATGAATAAGTGACGACACTCATGTCAGATTAAAAAAAAAAAAAGGTACAGTTGTTAAAATAAATCTGTTCACACTACCTCAAATGCAGCGGAAATACAAGTAGATTTATTTATTTCATATTTAAGACAGCATAATAACTATAGCATAATAGTGAAGGTGCATGCTTTAAAACTCTAAAGGCATGTGCAATTTATTGAAGAAACAATGTACTGTTGCGAGAACAGCTTATTCCAGGTCTTTCAGGTTCTGTTTTCATGAATTCCATACCATGTCCATAGGGAAACCCATCCTCTTTCCGCCATTCTGTTCTTTCTCTGCGGTTTGCTTTCCAAGTTATTTTGAAACGCCATTCGAGGAATCGGACGTTGACACAAGCGGGTACGGTACATGTATATCTAGGCCTACATAGTAATTCCCAGGGGGAAAAAAAGCCTGCAGAACTAAAAATAAAATGAGAGAGTGATGAAGAAAACAAAAGAAAGAAAGAGAATCGTGGACCACCATGGTCACTTTTTTGTTGAACCTCTCTTCCCCCTTTTGGCTGGTTAATCAGCTAGCTGGTCTCTGTTCATGCAGAAGATGAAGATGTTGATGTATTCCTTCTGACAGGACAGCAGATGATTGAGATGGTTTGGATAAGTGGCAGGAAGTAGACGGGGGTGTGAGCAGATAGAAAGGATGGACCGATTGGAAGGGGGGAGAGGAAAGGGGGGGAGGGGCAGGGGGTAGGAGAAGTGGTGGATGGGGTGGTTAACCTTACAAGGGTAACTAGTTGACGGTCAAGATGTTGAGCTCATCACACTTTGCATTAGAATCTCTTTTGGAACAGGACATAGTGTACTTTATAATTATGTGGTACTCAGAATGTATCAATCACCTTGTGGCATAAATTGTATTGTTCCTAATACAGTGTATTATTAGAGAAACCCCCAAATTCACCTGTTTCTACTAATCCTTAAGGGTTAATAGATATACCTACTAATAAACAGCTGACTCTGGAAGGAAGGCAGGAGATGGCCAAGGAGAGGGAGGTGATGGGGGAGGGGTGGAAAGGTGGAGATAACCTAGTAACCGGTGTTTCACTTTCTCTGAGGTCCTGCACTGCAAAGCTGGTACTGTGGCACTGGATTTATACCGAACGGTTCTACCTGTAGTCTGTCCGTCAGTTACAGTCACATTTTCTCCATTCCGCTCGCCCTCCTCTTTTCCGTTCTCTCCTTTTCCGTATTCTCACGTTATTAATATAATTTTTAATGCTCTGGAGAAAGCTGATGTTGATAATAATGTATAATCCTTGTGGGTTACTGCCTATAAGTCAGCATTGAGGAGAAAAACACCACAAAGCTCAGGGTTAGTTAGCGGACGATATTGATAGTTTGACAGAAAAACGAAGGAAAGCCAGCCAACAAAATCAATCATCTGGACAAACACAAACTATGGGGGAAAAATAATGTGTTGCGATAATCAATAGCAACAAGTTAACATGTGCATTGTCACGCTATTCAATATCATAGTGTATGTCCAAAAACTCGAAACTGTACAGAATAGAAGTTCAAATCTTTGGAGGCGATATTTAATGATGGCAGTAGTAATAGATATTGTAAATTGTTAGTCCCTAGAATATATTTCTAGTTAGTAGCGATATAGAAAAACGAACTGAGATAATGTGGTCAGATCATAAGATGCAGTTGCATTGTTGAAACTGAACTACCAGGAACATTGACGACTGGACGAAAGAATCAAACTGGTACCGATACTAACCTTTGGGGAAATGGCCCGATGTCATCAGACGGAATTACGGATCGATGATGATGGTGATTCTTATGACTGTAGACAATCCGTCTTAAATTTTAAGACATTCTATACAATGATGATATTTCTTTATTTCCCTGACTTGGTTCGGAAATTTGGCTAGTGGTTTCAGCCTATTCAGTTTCTACCATATCGAATCCTCCATTTTGTTATTTGTTTCTTTTTCGATGTATATTGTATTTCATCAGTTGTCGGTAGGCAGTACTCTTATATGTTAATACAATTTTATAAAATGACAATGACAATAGTGATGACCGTACATAGTCCGTCTTAAAGTTTAAGATATTTCTATAAAATGGTGATGTAGGCCTATGCCCTAACGAAGAACCAAATGGGTTCGAAAAGTTCGCTGTGATTCAGTTTCTACGACATCGAATTCTATCATTATCTTTTGTTTGTTTCTTTGTTTATCTTTTGTTTTGTTTTTTGTTTGTTTGTTTTTTGCTTTAAAAATGTATTAGATTAGTTGCCAGTAGACAGTCGTCTTAGCTTTCAAGATATCTTTATAAAATGATGATGATGTTGAAGATGATATGAAACCTCAACCTAGCTTGAAAATGTGGAGAATTCAATCAATTTATTTAATGTTCAACATATTCATTCTCCAGATTTATTACTTAGCTAGAAACAGGAGACAGCATGTGTCTTAAAACAAAAGACATTTACGTGCATATAAAATGGCAATAATGATAGTGGCGACTAGTCCATGTCTTGAAATTTAAAACATTCATATAAAATAATGATGACTAATGTTAATGAATGAAGATGATGATAACTTAGATCCAGGACGCTCGCCCACCGCAATAAAGGAGAATAAATGATCAAGCTTCTTCACAAAATATAAAAATTTAACAGCCTTGAACTTAACAATCACCCTGTCAAACTCGAGTGGTTTGTGATGAAAGACCGTAATATATATATAATATGTATATATATGTATATATATATATATAATTTTACAACAACAACTACAACAACAATAACAGCAACAACAAAAACAACCTCTTCTCAAGATAAACTCTTTCAAAAAGGGATTTAGTACTTTTTTCATTCTAGGGTCTTCAATAATTAATTGTCTCATTTATTTTTAACCTTTTATCGACAACATCATGCCTGTCGATTATACTCATTTTGTCAGCATCCGCAATACGATTTAAAATCTTTAACTGACACAACCGTGCCGATGCTATTTGTTATCTCATCTAAAATCCTATTTAGTGATTTTGTTTGTCGATATTTCATTAATTGAACAACACTTATTACGGCTCTTTTGATCTAACTGACTTTTTTTTTTGCTTTTGATAGAAAATCGGTCTATTTTCTTTATAAGAAAAGCTCTGTCGACCGAAATTAACATTTCTGTACTTAAGACATTATGGAGTGTAGATGATTTGGACCATTATGATGTTACATTTTCTGACGACTGATTTGGGCCAAATGGTACCTGGCTATTTTCCAACCAACAATGATTTAGTTTTTCTTCTTTTTCATCATCATTACGTCATTAACTTCATGTTTGATCTGTCACCGCCTCAGCTTACAAATTCATTCTCTTCTTGAATCTACAAAGAAGAACAATAAGAAAAAGAAGAGTAAAATTCGGCGGCTGCCATTGACCGGGAGGAAGAGATTGCAGGACGGAAATAAAAACAGGGGATAGATGATCATAGAACTTCATTCTTTTGATCATCTCGCTTTTAGCATCTGATACTCGCCCTTGAGAGACTATCACAGGTTCGATGAAGGTCAGCCGAACCACAACAACAACAACAACAACAACAACAAAAAATCAAAACTTGACCTGGCGATCTTTGACTGGCACCTAGAATCCTTGAGATCATTTCCCTCCTCCTCCCAGCCTCCCGTTTCTTCTCTTCTCTTCTCTCACCGTCCCCTTCTCCTGAGACTTTGAGTGACCAGAGAGGAGGTCAAGGCTACACGGGGTTTGTATTACATCTGACCAGTCATTGTGCACCGTTCTGGCACAATTTTATGACAGAGTTGGCCGTCACAAAAGTCTGTAATGATGCGACGATAATCTTGCCTTAGTGCTCATAGTGAAGGGGTGGGTGGTTGGT
>JBCEWB010288030.1:0-22578 GCA_039654565.1 Peronia peronii
CCCCCCCCCCCCCCCCCCCCCGATAGCAGGGGAATCGAAGACCACAAGATGAAAAGCACTTAAGAACATTTTAAGAGAATTTATCTGGAAAGAAGAAAAGTTTTTTTGTTTTTGTTTTTTCCGAAGTCATATGCTACTCTTACTACTTCAGATTTAGGTTTTATGATGTTTGGCTGTTTCCACATTAAATTTTTGACTCTTCATTTCTTTTTGAAATTTTTTTTTAATTTGTCCATTTTTCAGGGCTTCATTTTGAAAATAATATCTGAACTTTTGACTGCCGGATATGGAAGCACTCAGACTTTGGAGTCATTTCAGACTATCTGATTTTGTTACCACAGCAGTTTGGCTCAGACCTTCACAGTCATAAATTTGACTAGGATATTCCTTGCTGGATATGAAGTATTTGATACAAAGAACTATAGCTTTTGCACATGGAAGATAACAAAATGAGGAAAGAGTATGTTGAGCCTGATGGAGGTGCTAGAATTTTGGTGCACATTAATTGACTACACGTGCTTGAAATTTCTTTTTACACAGTAGGTTGTGGCACGACACAGTTACTTTTCACAGTGATCTTCACATTAACGGGCAAATGAAGAAGAAGGAACTCATGGATTGGACAACCTAAGACATTAACATATCAGAGCATTTTTTTGACAAAAATACATCGTCTGTTTCTCTTCTGTACATTCGAAAGACAGAGGGAACAGCGTATGTGTGAGTGACCAAACTATAAGAGTTTGTCATTATTGTATTACTTTGTCATAAAGACATATCTGGCTCCCCCCCCCCCCCTCCCCATTATTATCACAAAGCAAAGGGAGAAAAAAACGCAATGTGTGGATTGACCAACCAAGACATTTATTATTTATCAGTTATCATTGTATTCATTTATCATAAATACTTTACTGAGTTTGTTAGAACTACATGTACATTTCAGTTTTCTCTTTCATATTTTGTTACTTGATCTCAGTGTGACAGTTTTCTTTTCTGTTTTGTGCAGGCAAGCAGCATTTTTATTTTAATTAACAGAACATATTATGTAAAGTTTGTTTGGTGCAATGCAAATATTTGTTTTCTACTGAATCTTATAGTTGAAAAAAAAACAACAACAACAAAAACCACAGTTTTTTTTTTTATGTTGGCTACAATTTATATCATCATACTCTTTTTCTCTTCTTGACAATCACTAACTATGTTTTACAGTTCTCTTTATTACTGTTTCTGTTTTGTTTACACTGTGTTCATGACTTTTTAAAAAATATTTCCTTGTGTTCTGTATAGATTCAATCTCTTTCTCTTATGATCATAAATTGTTTTGAAATTTAATGTATGTTACTTTGTTTTGTGGTATTGTTAGTTCTACTTACGTTTGAATCTTTTCGTGAGTTAGAATGTATATTATGCAGGTTTTCTTATTGGATATGTATGAGTCTTTAATTTACAGTTTGGTATTGCACAGCCATGTTTTCAGTAAGATTCTTAAAGAATCATGAAGTCAGTCTTGTGTAAAAGTCAGATACTTATATACACAAGATAATAGATGTGGGTTGTCATGGGAATTAGATTCATAGTTAATATCATTTGCATCTATGGATGCAATCCCATTCTCCAGGGATAAATCTACAATCTGATAAGGAGAATGGGGAAGATTTTCCGCATTTATCAAGCATTGTCTTTCTTATCATTCTGATCCAATTCACTATCCAGTCAATGATTCTGGTAGCGAGTAGTTTTACTTTTATTCACCAATTAGATGGCACCATGACATGGCATCAGGACAGGCCTCTCTGCCAGGCTCGAAGAGATTTTAAATAGGCATCACTTTAAGTCTTGACATTCAAAGGTTGCCCACTAACAAATTAGGAAATAGTATAACTAAAAAGGAGGGCACTTTCATTATGCACCTGAAATATGCCAGGTTATGTTTCAAATGAAATTAAAAGAGTAACATTAAGTTTATCATTTTCACATTATATGTTAAAAATCTTCATCATTGCATGGTAGTGGAACTTAGTGTGGCCAGTTAGCAATATTAATTAATTAGTATGAAGAATGGGTCATCAGTAATATATTTTCTTCAGGCGAAATCGAATATTTGATTTGTTAGCTTATGTTAAAAAACACTGTTTGCTGATAATAAAAAAAAAAAGAAATGCATGAGCAGGAAAATCCCGAAGTTGGTAAAATCAACTTCAGCGGGCTTGTATTAGGAGAGCCTGGCCAGTGATATTCACTGCCTTTATCTTGAATTCAGTTTTGTGTCATAAATTTGTGACTGTGATTCAATATAAGTCATCCAATAAGTACACTGTGCTGATTTTACCAGTTTCTAGGTTTTCCTATTCATCAGTTATATTTTCATTTTTGGCACCAGCTACATTGTTTCAGTGCAGGCTAACAAAAATGAATTTGAAAACAACCTTTGTTTATTCATCAATTACAGCAATTAACAGTTGTTAACTATGAGCTGTAACATAACTCCAGCTCAGGAAGAAAGTGTGGTCTGAAGTGATACGATACCACCAGGTAACCACAAACTTGTTGAAATGAATTTATGTACTAAGATGGAATGTCTACAGCTTTTATATATGGAATGAATCCTGGTACAAAAGGTAAAGCAAAGAATGACTTTTTCAAACAATTGTGGGAAAACAGAATGGTCTTTGCTAATTGAAATCCCCAGAATTAAAAGTCTGGAAGTCACATTTTTCACAGCTCAGTTTGAGAAATCAAAAAATGTCTTTTGGAGATAAATTCTTTCAAAATGAACTTAGGTACTAATTTTCATTCTAGGGCTGTTTGTGTCCCATTTTCTTGTTGTGTGAGTCCAATTTAGATTGTTGTTTTGATTGTTTTTTCCTTCATCATGACTTGCATTAATGATGCCAATTTTTATGTAATATTTTTAAGTACAGTTAATGTCCAGCATGATGTATTATTTTGATGCCCCTGTATATGTATCATTATTTTAGTTTTCTGGTTTATTTCCCATATATTACATTATTTTTTTTTACATTTCAGGGACTTTGCAGAAAATATGGAGAGAGGGACCATGACTGTCAGACAGTTAATTTATTTCATTTATATATTGATGATATGTGGCATTTCATAGAAGAAGATTTTAATTTTTTTTTCTTTTATATGTCATATATCAACTACTTAAAAAAAAAAAATTCACAAAACCACAGGAAGAAAATCTTTTTGGCTGAAAAATACACTTTCTTCAGGGCCCATTTTTCTTAAAATGCAATTTAGAACAAAATGAATATCTCTGGAGGAATTATCCCTTTTAAACTGCAGTGAACCACAAAGAATCTTTTCATTGGACAGGCCCCAGAGCCCAAATATCCACTGCAAAGTAACTTGAACATGAAGTTGACAATTTGCAAGTGCTTAATCATCAACTGCACTCAGACTATAATTGGTAGTGTTGAACTGAAGCAGTTCTATTGAGTTATGGTGTATGATTTAGACTTAATATCTTGTGAAAGAAATCCAATTATTTGCCTCTACTGTAAACTGTTCACCATTAATTTGTACTTGTTTTGTGACACATATAATGTTATGTAGAAAGAAAACCATTTGTAGTATTCACGTTTTTCCCTCTTTGTTCTATAAATTTATTGTGGAAACAAAATGATGTGTAAAAATTTTTTTTTCTGCTTGTT
This sequence comes from Peronia peronii, assembly GCA_039654565.1. Lineage (NCBI taxonomy): Eukaryota > Metazoa > Mollusca > Gastropoda > Systellommatophora > Onchidiidae > Peronia > Peronia peronii. The sequence continues at coordinate 3,675 of JBCEWB010288030.1, forward strand.
CCATTTTGTGTGGTTGTTCGTGTGTTATTGTAAGGAAGAAAACTGGCCGTACCAAGTCTCCACTGTTTCATTAGTTTTATATTTGCATTACATCCAAGAAGAAGACTCCAAGTACCTTCCGTGAATGTTTGGAAATGTAGCCTAACAGAAACCAAGATTGATTCTGAGACACAAGTACCTTCCGTGAATGTTTGGAAATGTAGCCTAACAGAAACCAAGTTTGATTCTGAGACATGGGACCAAACATTGATCTGCACTGTTCCAACTTGTCGTCCAGTTTTGAAAAAGAGCTGCATGCTAAAATGAGCAAAGAAGTCTGAGCATGCAGGAAAATGATGTAATCAGACCAGCCGAGTCACACTGCCTTTCAACTGCACAGACAATGCAGTGTAAGGCCATGTTCATCAAACATTAGTAGATTCAGTCATCAAAGATATTACAGGAGCACCAGAGGATAACTAATCTAATTAATAAGAGATTGGTTTGACCAGCCTTTATCTGCCCTTTGCCAGACACACTGAGTGTAAAGAACGAAAAAAGCACATTTGTGCCCTTTGCTGGAAACTTATATCATGAAAAATTGTGAACAAATCATAGTGTGAGGAACAAATTTTTCTTCTTGTTATAATAGTTTTATCAAATTTTTTAATGACCACTCTTTTGAATGAGAAGAAGTAATGTGATGTTTTTCTTTGGTACACTGTTTGTTTAACACCTCTTGTGTCTGGCAAAGAGAAATAGTCAGGCTGGTCAAACCAATGTCGTATTGCCAGTATGACACCAATGTAGAATACAGATGGCTTCAATCATCTGTACAGACAATGAGAAGTATCAATATGGTATTAGTTTGATAGATCTGTGTGTTGATTTAGTCTTCAGAAAATGTATATATATGAGAACTTTCAGCCAGATTTGGCTATGTAGTAAGGATTGTCTCATGAGTGTCTTGGTCTGAAGTGAAACCAGGTCTTTGTTTCTCTTGTTCAGTTGATTATTTTTCACTGCCTCTGATCTCAAGATTGCTTTGAAATGGATGCAGTGTGTACTGAAACAGGCTCTAATGTAGTAGCAAGGACATTCTTGTTGAATTAACTGATGGTGCTCTCTAACAATGGAGATGTTCCGAGCAACAAAACACAATTAGATTCATGCCAGGAACTTTCACATGCATGGTGAAGATATTGTGTGTCAAATGGACCATAGCAAACAAAGGTACCCACTTTTTTATTTTCATTTTGTCATTAGTTCTCTCAGTACCGTATCAGGAATGAAATATGTCCGCAGTAAATTTCAAGACATACAAGAGTTACTGCAACTGTTCTCCCATCTCTTCACATTAATGGATGACCTATGTGGTGGAATGCCACACCCATCAGCCACCATCAGTCAGAGATTTAGTGTCTGAGTTCATCTCAGAAAGCTGAAGTTTAAATTGTGAGCATTAAAAAATTACATATCGTTACGTTTATAAGATAATTGCTTATGTCAGTTTTTGGTCATTTTGAGAATTACAGAAAACATATTGTCATTTTATCACGGCCTGAACTCATTTTGGCCAAAAGTGATTTAGGCAGTTAACGATGAGCATTAGATTTTATCCAACCCTCTATACTCCACCTTTCCCTCTCCCCTCTTTCTTTCTTTGTTGTTTTTTGCTTAAATTACGGCAAAAACCATCATCATCGCATATTGTTAAGAATGAGATTTTGAAATAATCGTATAATTATATCATCTTATCCCTATCGTCTTTGCTGCTCTTTCAGTACATTTGTATGGATTGTCTCTAAGAGATCTCTCAGTTTACTTTATAAATGAACAGACCAAACTCATCTATATTTTCTAACATATATATGTATATTATATATCAGACTCTGAAAATTCATTACATGTTTCTATATGTCTGACAACTTTCCTTCTTGGTGTCTGTGGGCATGTCTGTGATTAAAAAGTAAATGAAGAGAAAATGAGAAAATAAAATCTTTTTGTTTTCTTGATCTTATTCAAAGTTTGTATGTCTCTGTACAAATCTGTGTTCTTCTTCTGAACCTAAGATACCCCTGTTCGTCTTTCATGTTAACTATTGAGAAAAATAGGAGAGAGAAAGAGAGAAGAGGGTAGTGTGTGTATTTGTGTGTTGGTGTATGATTGTGAGTGAGTGCAAGGATGTGAAAGGATGGAGAGAAGGTGGGTGAGGAGGATGGAGACGGACTGAGGATAGGATAAATATTGACACATTCAGTTGTACATGTATTTCACATGTCTCGATAACAACACTCCCACAGTGGACACACAGCAGTGTTAGAGCTAATCTCAGTAAGTCTAACCACACCTCACCTCACCTCACTTCACCTTACCTCACCTCACTTCGCCTTACCTCACTTACCTCACATAATCTCACCTCAGCTATCTCTTGACCTTTGCCGATGCCGTTGGGGCGCCTATGAAGACGAGACATTTTCTTCTGATTTAAAAGATGAAGAAGAAAAGAGAGGGAAACCAACTCCATTACAGCCACTTTGTTTCGCTCAGCAACAATCAAATGCTACAATCATGCTACTCTGACAACATTGCACCGCTTGCATTTAGTTACATTACTACTAGGTCTAACAACTTTGGTCAAGACCTTCATATATACTTTTCTTTCCATTCCTCACACTGGGTTCAGGGCCTAGAAAGACCTCCATATTGTTCTTTCTCCAGCTATCAAATACTCTGAGAGACCATTTCGCCGGTTTCTGAATGCCCAACACAAATATACTGCTGAGAATTTTTACTGCATTCATAATTTTTACTGCATTCATCGTTATAAAACTAAACCGACACTAACGTACAATTATTATTTGGAAAAACACGTCACAAGGGGCTAGGCTCGGATCTCTTCCGTAGTGTGCTGTGTCCAGGACATCCTCAAGCCTTCAGTATGGCGATCGAGGTCAGTTTGTATTTATTGCTCATCCTGTAGTAGGCGAAAATGTTGGCAGAGGAGTTGATTAAATAAAACTAAACCGCCACTTGTGCACAGTTTGGAGAAATATTTCAGGAAAACCTGGGATAGATCAAACCTATTCTGTTCTTCCGCTTTCTTCAAGACATCTACAAGCCTTCAGTATAGAAAGCAAGGTGAGTCTGTATTTACTGCTCATCCTGTAGTAAACAAAAATGTTGGCAGAGGAGTTGATAGAGTCAAACATGAAAGCAAAAGACCAACAAACCAAGAATGTGTTCTGATATCGTCCTGCAAACTGAAACCCAGGTACCACACTAGTTATCATAAATGCCAAGTTTGTTGGGATCAAACACAAGGAAAATATCACAGCAATGAGGATGACCATATTCACAGTTCTCTGGTCGCGTTTTACCGAATCTTTGCCAGTTCCTTGACCCACAGTAGCCGTGGAAGCTCGCCATTTGGATTTTTGCTTCATTTTGATCACCAAAACTGTCGTGAAGATAATAACGCTGAAAAAGGGGATCATTTGAGTGTAGGCAGCGAGAGTAAAACTGAGCACAGCCATCTCTTCCCGTCCGGCTGTGAAGAAAAGACCCAGCATGGAGGTGTTTGTGTGTGGTATGAACTTCCAGTCTATGTAAGCTGTGGCATAGTCAGGGATGAGAGTCAGCACCATCAGCACAAATATGGAGACCAGCACTGTAACGGCCACTTTGGGAGTGACCACTTGCTTGACCTTCAGGGGAATGAGGACACATAGACATCTCTCTAGTGTGATATAGGCCGTGAACCAACTGGTGATGCTAGTGAAGAACTCGTGGGGCCATCCACCTGTTAGATGAAACATGTCGGTGGAGATTAGAGGTACGCCAGACTTATAGAAGAGCGGGTTTCTCAAGAGGTTGATCCACTGTAGAAGTAACAGGGAAGACAGATCTGATAACGCTAGGGCAAAGAGGCTGACGTTGACGCTGTCTCTAAATCCTTGTTTCAGAAAGACGATGATGTTGACGACGTTGGCGAAGATGCCGAAAGTGGCGATCGCGGCTGAGAGAACGGCAAAGATAACCGTGTGGAAGATTTCCATCGTTTCAGTGCTGAGTAGTCCAGTCTGACTCCAGCCCAGTTCTGTGGCGATGTCACTGCTATTGTTCAGATGCTCCATGCTATTTCTCCACAGGTTATCAGCTCCAATGCTCGGTGGATCTTGTGAGTTGTGATATTCTAGACATCAGCTTTAGGTATGCATGAGAGACAACAAGAGATAATGGAATAAACAAAAAATGACATCATCTTCTAAAACAGTAAATACACAACGTAATATGTGATTGAACTCGACCTTCATGATCCTCAGCTTTTGATTTGTACATTTCTCTAGGACACCACTTTAATACAAGCTCTCTATCTGTATTTGACTATAATCAACAAATTCTGGCCCATTTCTTACTTGACTATATTACCGTGCATATTTTATCAGATCCACGGGGCTCTGTTACAGCTAGGAGTTTCTGTTACAGAATATATCATCAGAGTCGGTGCGTTGCCCAAAAACCACTGGGCGAAGTTTGCGGTAATGCTCGAACTAAAGAAAATCCTTTCTTATTTTACTTTTTTTTTTTTTTAACACTTCAGCCATTTATTGTCAAATTCGTCATTTGATGAAAAACAAAACGAAACAAAACAAAACAAAAGACACAATCCAATTAAAATGGAGTTGACACATAATAATGATACAGATCGAGGTCCACAGAGTTGACGGTTGATCAAACTGATAACTGATACCATACAATACAGTCTGGTAGCCCCATAGCTGTAAAGTTTTAAGGCCATAGCGTACGTGACATGGGAGGGGGAGAGAGAGAGAGAGAAAAGAGAAAGAGAGAGAGAGAGAGAGTGATGCATACATCCGGTAATCATAGCTTTCCTTTTCTCGCGGGTCTTGATGCGAAGGACAAGGAGCGATTAGGCCACTATTAGCATATCCTATCATTGTCGCAGGCCTTGTCCGACCAAGTTCTGCAGCCAACCATATCACTTATAACACAGCGGTTCTGTACTGACAGTGACACGCTAACCTCCTGACTGCTGATCAATTTCCAGGCACCACTAGTCATTAGTGTCAAAATTGTTTAGAAGATCCCAGACTATTAACTGGGTCAGCTAGTCCGAAACTGATGGGCAGATCCTGTGACATTAGGACGTGTGTCAATAACACAAATCTTTTGAAACAAAACAAAATAAAATGACATCAATGAAGGAGAAACTTATAAAACAATAAGAAAAGAAATATCCCAGCACCTCTGTCCTCACCCCTCCTCCTTGTTCTCTAAGTCACCCTAGAGGCCAGTCTCCTTCTAAGAAGTAGTTTACTATTAAAGTGGCACACACTAAAATTATTTCGAGACTGTCTGCAATATGAGTTACTGTCTAGTTTTCATACAGGTAAAATGGAATAGCCGCCTGCTTGCATTCGTAGTTATCATAGGCGGAAAGGGATCGGTGATTTTGATTCTTCAAAAATACCTCAGTTGAAAATTCCCATATCATTATACATCATTCTTTTTATAAAGACAGCATAAAGAAAAAATTCTTTTGACTCTCATTTATTCTTGGAAAATGTAAGGCAATCTGAATGATGTGCTCTTTTTCAGATAGTTTGTGGCGAGGAGTCTTTCTGAATAGTCTGAATTTTGACAGACAGAGGAGAATGTATGTGGTTAGATCTCTTTACACCTTTCAACTTCCTGCAGGTGGTTATCTCGGGATGAGAGAAGGTATAACAGTGTTAACTTCTTTAAAAAAATGAATGTTCATTTATAATAACATCAAATAAATTGATTCATAACATTTCGTGCACTTATAAAACGTTCAAAAGATTTGAAGTATCTTTATGTGGTCAAATGTATGGACAACAGCAAAGAATTGGTCACACTAGTGCATAAATGACTCCCGAGTATGAGATTCGGGAAAAAACTTTCGTCCTCGTCGTCCACAAAGTGTTGATCATTTCATGCAGAGTAGATGTATGACGTCACAACGACTGTATCATCTTCCCGCCATTGAACATTGCTGTAATTTGTGAACTGTGTCATAACACCACCCTTCATTGTGGTTCTCTGCATCATCCATGTCTCAATGAATGAAAGATGAGCGTGTTTTAATTTCCAAACTATTATTCTTGTCAGCGCTTTCAAAGAAAACAACAACAACAACAACAACAACAATAACAACAACAACAACAACAATGACAACAACAACAACAACAAGAAACAGCATATTATGGATTGCCAATGGTTCTTCTACATAGGTACATCTCATATCGCTGGCATCCCAAGGACTAGGGAAGGGCGTGCCAAAGGAATTACTAAAATATTCTTGTCACTGAAAATTTGCAAGTGGTAATACAGTAGCAAATTCTATGGAGAGATTATTACGAAGTTTTATTTCTCCTTTCACGGCCAAGTCTTTAGACAACAGAATCAACACAGAGAGACAGAACTGGAGACACAAAAGAGTGGATCCAGCCGAAGTAAGGACTGCAGTACTTTGCAGTAAATACCACAAGCAATCAGTGTATCTACTGTGTGAGAATATGTTCTTCATCAAATGAGATAAATGTAACCCATTGTGTCAGACTTTTTTTTTTTTATATACAACCGAAGAACATGGACTGTGACGAAGGGCAAAAAATCAGATCTACATGTAAAAATGTAAAATCATGTGGCTCAAGCTTTTTTCTTGTCAGGGACCAAAAGTCAAAATGTGCGGCCTAAACCAAAATCTTGACAATATGTAAATTATTTACAAGTTTTGGACAATGTTTATTTGCATTTGTCCGCTGTACTGCTGTTTCAAACAGTCACAGACTGCTACAGGTTCTATGAACTGTTTATGTGCAGATAAACGATTTCAATATCTAGGAATTTGTACCATCTGTTGTAAAAAAATATAATAATAATAAACAAATAAAAGATTAAAACAAAATAATAATAATAAATAAATGGCCCATAGAATTTCTTAGAAGAAACCCTGGCCAATAACTAGAGTACTAGAGCAGATAAATGACAAGCTCACCTTGTATGTATCGAGATAAGTAATTGTTATTGATTTTGGTATGTTAAGATTGTGCTTGCTGAGACCTCGGGAAATTCACATTCATTCCATGGTATCGATGAACATGGCAGTCTATCTCTCTGCGAACCTCTTCAGTGATCCAAACTGTCAGAATCAACGATTCAGATCTCTCATGCCTTTCTATCGATGGTTTACAGAATCCGTTACCATGTTTTCAAAGTGTAAGCAGGGATCATAGCCGGCGCCAAGTGTGTAAGATTCAGATATCAATGGCGACAGTGTCTGTATGTTTGTGTTGGATTTTAAGGGCATATCAGCACGATCGTGGCTATATTATGCCAAATACGATAAGATACATTTACACGTCAAGAGGAAGAGAGCAAGTGAACGGGACAGAAGGCAGGAATAAGACCATAGTATAAAGAGACATAATCAGAAACGAGCTTATCAAGACATAGTAGAAACAATATTAGTCCTTCAATACATCGAACACCAGAAAATCAAATGGTTTTGACATCTCATGCGATTGCCTCCTCCCCAACCATCCACAAGGGAACACAACATCTGAGACTCTGGCTATGAAGCCAAAGGAACACCAAGACGTCGCCGGAACCACTCCGGGGCACATCCTCCAAGATACCACTGTTGAGTTGACAGAAGCCAAGCTATATCTCCCCACAACACCCAAGAATACCAGCAAGCAGAAAAAAGCGAGACTAAAACAGAATGACGATAATATTTGTAGATGCTAACGATATCATGTTGGCATATGTTAATATATTTTTCTTATTTGGCCCCCGGGGAGGGGGGGGGGGAGGGAGGGAGTCATTGAAATTTAAGTGTTTTATTTCACTATCAAGTTTGATGCCTATGTACTTTGGCTTTTTGTAAAGTTGACGATTAAGCTGTGACATCAATCAAACATATCTGTCAAATAGTATAGTCGCTCGTTTGACTGCCATACCGACACTAAGTCACAGTTGGAGAATTGTACAGCTTTTGGTGTGGACATCTGTGATAAAAAATCGTTAAATGTGTACAGAATACCTGACTATTGGTGAAGATGGAGACAGAAAATTATCAGCACATGGTGAAAAGTATGTTGATCTAGTTATCACCAGAAGCCGCAAAATAAGTGGGGCGATAAAACAGTGCCAGACAAAACGTTACCATTAACTCTGTCCATACCAAACACAGACATTGTCTGTTTATCAACATCAGATGACACATCTCTTGTCAGATACAGAACAATGTAAAAGTCTTATATCTAAAATTAACCCCTTGGTGTCCAAGCTGGACTAAGAAGAGCTCATTCTAACAATAGAATTACTGGTGCATAGGCATAAATTTTAGCTCATTTGGACTTTGCGTCAGTCTGGTCGGATAGGAACGAATACAGGAAATTTTAATTTTCGTTTCGCGATACTTCCAGTTGAAGAATTAGATGGTTTGAAAAGTTCATTATCACTCGCTTATAGTTTTTAAAAATCGATTTTCATTGTTTGCATTTATAGATTTTTTAACATATAATTGTTTACGAACAATAAAGAGGTAACTAAGAGCAAGAAGAAATGACCAGAAAGGAAAATACCAATTTTGACGTGTTCGCTCCTGTGCGACGGAACCGACGTTTCGTTCCTCATGTATTAATCTAATGTGTTAACCCTAGAAGTGTGAAAGGTTCGATCCGTCATACTTTGCATTGGAAGACTTTTCCATACAGCAGATAGTGTGCTATTGAAGCCTACATTTCACATCTCTGTACCACGGGTTACGGTTATTCTAAGTCTTTCAGTCTTCTTGGGGTGGTTGTCTCGGCGATTTGCTTTATCATACTAATGGTGATCGCTTAAGATGAAGCATAACTTCATATTCCACTAGCCTAAGCCTCATTTTCAGAGCTTTTCAGCCCCGTAGAGGGTCATCAGGTTACATTCTTTGCAAGCCTTTCAACCTCCTAGCGATGGATATCTCGACTGAGTAGTCATATCAGAGAATGGCAATCGTTATTATTCAGTCTTGTGGGTTCTGAGTTTGCAGACACCGCCCATCCAGCATGATTGAAGGATCAACGTACACGTTATGGCCTGAATTTTTTTTTTGTTTTTTAATTGAACTTGTAGCCTTTGTTTGCAGTGTGGGAGGGACTTAAATCTGCAATGGCTCGGCGAACATTTCATTTACATCTGACAGTTGGTAGCTCATATCCACAACTGACAAAGATAAAATTGTGGTCGGGTTTCGAAATTGGGACATCTCAATTAATTAAACATGGACCATTACTGAGCAACCTAGCACTATAATAACTTGCCATATAGGGCAAGACTAGGTGGAATAAATTTGCACACATTTTCAATTGAGAAGACCAGTTATTTAGCCCTAGACTGCACAGTAGCTGCCTATGTTATATTAATTATCCGCATTCATAATTAAGACGTGATAAAACGAAATGACGGTCACAGCAGAAAAAATGAACTTAACAAACACTTTCTTGTTTCAGAACGCTGGTGAAAACTTACATTTTGTGGACACCTTGTCCTGATCACTGAGAGCATTGCTTTCGTGTTACAGCAAGAACCCTCCGCAATTTAGAGGAATATTTTGCCATCTCTTGAAAATGTTGACCATATTTACATCCTCACTGTGTACTGAGATTCCCAGCCTAACAGCTCGTTGAGGTAACTCATGAGTGTCACTACCGTAGATCGTGGGTCAGTTCGACATTACAACAGGTCACTATTCTGTGGCCAAACTACAAGTTATTCAAAGCAGAGAACAGGTGGAGAAAGCTGTTGTCATTGATAATAGCCTCAAATTATTTTTTGAACACATTTCACTATGAGTGACACAATAATTGTTACTGATCTGACAATGATTTGCTGTTTATTGTCAAGTAGATTAGGAGTGACAAGAAATCAATGTATAATATTGTTCCGTTATTATATTGACATATCTTCTGATGATTTTGTGTTGTTTTGTTTTTGTTGCTGTTTGTTTGCTTTGTTGTCATCCGGAATCAAAATGATGAAATAAAAATAAAATAAAATAGAAATAGGTGTAATTGCCAACATTATTTTGAAGAGCATCAGTCAAATTGGAATTAGATTAAGAGTTAGAAAAATGAAGGAATATACCTCTTGACATGGATTATTTAGAGATGAACTCATGGGAAATGCTGTTCAAGCACGTGGTAAGATGAAACTGTCCAATCTGAATGGAATTATTGATTTTCAACAGGCACTGAGAACAACAATTTCCTTTTTCCCCCACAACTACAACCAATGTCTGATGACCGACAATTGCTCTGATACGTATTGATTCTTGTCATTTCCCTAGGTCACTCTAGTAACACTGATATATTTCTGAAGGAGGCTGCACCTCTGGAACAAACGATAGAGAATCGTTTTACTTGAGTACAAAAATGTGCTCCAAATGTAATTATTCATTTATGTTTTTCATTTTTGCCTCATAATTTTTGACATGTGTAATTTTGTTCAAGAGAGAATGAGCCGATTCTCAGACAGATAATGGAACACAATGTGTTCATCCTTGTGGGTGACATGTAGTTTTCAACAATTGCTCTGTTGACCTCATTTAAGGTTGAGTTGTGCTGATACAATTTGACCTGGAAAACTAAAGAAGAATGTATCTTCAATGTCTCTTGAGTTAGCCACTACATCCCAACCACCAGCTCCATATGGTTCATGCGATTCCTCGAGTGTACTAAACTTTGACTTAGCATTCTTTAAGTTGTTAGTGAATCTGTTTCTATCAACAGTGTAATGGCTGACCACCTTGTAATCGTGTATGTTTTGTCATTTACAACCACACAGTCAAGAATGACAGATCTGATACTTGGTTAGAATAGAAATGATTTTCTAAAACTGAAAGCAAAGCTCATGTTGACTGTTTTTCATGATAAAATAAAGTTTTCAAAGACTGAAAAGCAAAACTAATGCTCTGTATTTTTCATGATGAAATAAATAAGGCGTTCAAAGACTGAGAGCTAGACTTATGTTCGGTGTTTTTCATAATAAGATAAGGCTTTCAAAGACTGAGAGCTAAATGTACGTTGGATGTTTTTCATTATATAATAAGGCTTTCAAATGCTGAAATCTAATTGTACGTTGTATGTTTTTTCATGATAAAAATGATGCTTTCAAAGACCAAAGCCAAGAGCATGTTGAGTGTTTTTCATGAGAAAATAATTCTAAAGCATAGACCTTCAATATAGACAAGTAATACGTTTTTAGAAATGATATCACAATAAGCTCATGGGAGTTCAACTGTGTTAAGGTAATACTATCATTTTGTACTAAAGGCCGCTCCATGTCTTAAAGGGTTAGATGATAGTTTTGACTTTCTCCCGATGAAACAACAGGCATTTTGTTTTTGTATGAAAACAAATTACATTATAATACACTGGACAACATTTTTCACTGAAACATTTCTAAAATTAATGCCCAGGACAGACCATCTGATGAGCGAATTTACGTTAATGCTTATTCTAGTTGGGCAGGAAGAGAGAGGACTTTTCGTAAACAAAACCAAACTTATGTTCCCAACCTTGTTTTTGGATAGCCCTGAGCAGTCATTTTCCCACTAACAGAACAAACCCTTTGTTTGTTCATGAAGGCTCGCTTACCAGCCAAGTCAACACTGCTCCCTCAAAACGATGTCTAACTGGTGCAAATTTAAGAATTTCCAGGAAGATTCCCCAGACACTCTTTGGACATGAGTGGTCACTCTGATTGCATTGCATTTCAGAAAAAAGGAATATAACTGTAAAAGATTCAAATCATTGGACTTCCTGGAAACGAGAGAGCAGAACAAAGTACGATCATTCATTGCTTCGACGTAATTTGTTCCAAAATGTCAGAAACGTCAAAACATGCAGATAGTAAGATTAACAGTGTTTTTAGCGATCTGAAAATTGCGACCAGATTGGATTAGGCTTTGGATTGCGGTGCTAGTCAGTGGTCTTTTACCACCAAGTTTTCCGTCTTGATCAATCAAATATACGCCGCTTGTTGTGATTCGGGACGTTGAATTAAATTTTGTATATTCTAGATCAAGATTCTAGATTCTAAAGCGGAGAAGTTTCCCACATGCCAAGTAGCTTCAAAATGGTTAGGATGAGGGTTAGATTTAGGGTTACGATCCGGATTAGAGTTAAAGTTAGGACAGCAGCAAGGATGAGATTTAGGATTTATTGAAGAGCCGTTACGTTCTATAATACGTCTTTCAACCTCCTAGTGGAGGTTATCTCGATTTGAAGAGCCTTGACACATTTAGTTACAATATTAAGACAATCTGGCAGCAAGAGATTGTTGGGAGTATTCCCCCCCCCTCCCCCCAAAAGAAAAAAACAGATAAAAACTATATAAATACTTGTATCCACAGCATAGAAGTTACGGCAGCTTAGTGAAATTTTACTATGGAACGCTTGCGCAGTGTAAGCTCGGAGAACCATATGGGAAACATGTCATTCAGCGGCTCTTCTTCTTTCTGAAACAAAAAGAACTCAGTCTTTCCTGTAAATTGTAAATAGGCACTAGGCAACCAATTGCATAGTATTGTCCAAAACATAGTTTCAGACGACTTGATTGTTCAAGACACGTAAGATAGTGAAGGCAAATCAACACCAATTTTTACTGAAGGGACAACTGTAATTACTCATTGGATAAACTTAGTAACAATAATTTGTAATACTGGGTCAAAAGTGATGGTCTCAGTTCTACAAGACAAGAGAATGAGCTGTGGCGATAATTGATGGAGATACAGGAAAATGGAGAGCCATGGAATTACATCATGTGATTATTATTAAGAATACCGTTACGGTAATAACTAAACTTTAAGCGATACTTTTAAGAGTAGGCCCAAATTGCACTAGATAAGTATATTTTATCCTAATTTCAAGTGAAAAATAAACTACTTTTTCACGCTCTTCATCCTTACACATAGCTTTTTTTCCCCATTATTAACGTTTTCTACACAGATGTCTAGCTGACCAAATCAGTGGAGGGATTCTGCGCTCGCAAAGAGAGGCTACCCTGATATGTACCATTAACCTTACATGAAAACACACGCCGCGTCTGCATATCAAGCTATTGTGACGGGTTGGGAGGGGCGGGAAGAATGGAAAAAAAACAACTCCCTGGATACTGCCAGTTCGTAAATATGAAATATATGTCTAATGTTTCTGAATTTCGAAATGCCGTCTTTATGAGAGACATAGAATGGATTCATTGTGCCCTTAAGGCTCTTTACTAATGATGTGGATTTATAATTTATGTTGCATAATTCGTAAACACCGGATAACCATCGGCTAATCATCAAATACCGATGAACGTCTTCAATGTTCTGAGACTCGATGAATTATGTTAATGGAAACTTCGTCCAGAAACTTGGAATTTCACTGAGGCCTGAGACACAGGAGTAAGTACTGAATGTGACTATCTCAAAGAAAAGTTTCAATTTTTATAGAGGTAAAGCACAGTCGTTTCTTTGCCCACTGATACCAGTTAACTATATAAATGAAGAATTGAATGGCATTTTTAGCTTAATGAATTGTCACTTTCAATCCCATCCCTGGACCATCAAACTTTTATTTTCAAGTATTCGTTCTGATACGAGATGAAAGAAATGAACCATCTTGTGTGGAACTGCCTGACTGCCAATGCTGCGTCATCTACGGTTCAGCTGTCGTCGTCATCTGCCGAGCGTTTGCATCTTGGTCTCCTTGCCTGGCTGCCGTTCTCGTTGCTGTTGTCGAAATCACCACTACATCCACCAGCTGTTTCTGAAAGTCTGACCATCACCATGGCATGGCCGTCACAGGGACAGACCAGGTCCTTCAGGTTTCTCTCTATGCTTCATCACTATACCACCAACATTTTCTCATGACATCCCCTTGCCAAGTATAGGGCTGTTAGAATCAAATGGTACTAATATTTTCAGATTTTTTTTTTTTTTGAGTCTTTCCATCCTAAGAATGTACGCTTATCTCGGCTTTAAGTGGCTGCCTTTGGTGAACATTTTTGTGCGTAGAATTTTAGAATTTGGAAATTTTGTCCCGATAGTGATACTTCTCTTACTCCTCATCGATTGCCAAGGCTTGTGTAATGTGGATAATGCACAAACAGGACCTCCAAAATATACCCGTTGAGTCACTGAAAAATACAGGTTCCAATCTTCGAATATCTCTCTCCTCCCTTCTCTCTCTCCCCCCCCCCCCCTCCCCCACCCATCCACGGCAGATCCGTAACTTGAACCCGCAACCTCAACGATGTGAGCTTTTCGCCATGTAACAGATGCCTAACCAGACAGTCACTGTGATCTCCCATTTTGAAATCGATGGACTCAAATATTGGATTCAAACTCCAGTAACATCCATTGCAACAGCAACTGTCACAACAACAACAACGACAAAAACAAGCAGTATCGAAAGCAATAAAAACAACAACAACAACCACAACGAGCGGCATCGAAAGCAATAATAATAAAAAGATGAATAAAAACAACAACTACCATCATCGAAAACATCAATGGCGACAACAACAACAACAACAATCACAACAACAACAATAACAACAACAACCAGTCTCCCGGGCATCGGTGGATGATTAAAATCTAACTACCATATATGTCAATCTCAGTGATTTATATTATTGTGGCATTTACAGCGTCGCTGATCGCCTGGAGCCCGACTGTCGTACTTCGGCGAAACGCTTTATCCCAGAGAAATTCTGCTTGGAGAAAATTGAGACTTAGTCTGATGATCTCTATCTCTCTCTTTTTTTTCTCTATTTCTCTCTCACTCTGTATGGGTGTGTGTCTGTATTAGTGTTTTGCAGATTGTTTTGTTTTGTTTTGATGTTTGTTTTTTCATTTGTTGTTGTTGTTGTTGCTGTTGTTGTTTTTGATTGAAACATAAACTAAATGCAGTTGTGCTTGACCATAGCCTCCGTTTCGCTCCGCTCATCATAAAATGATGTCCACAGCCTCCGTTCCGCTCCGCTCCTCACCGTTCCTCATCGCTCTTAGGCGTGTTCCAGACTCTATTTTCATTGATACGGTGATTGGAGAAGTACTGGTATTGAAACCAGAGTTGAAACTCCATCTATGTCTATTGTTACGCCCTCAACATGGATGAAGAAAAGTTAATTGAAGCGGTCAGACTAAGGCCAACGCTATACGACAAAAATGACAAGAGATACAGCCATAGAGATGCTGTTCAAATACTTTGGGAACAAGTGGCTTCTATAGTAGTCTCTCAGGTAGACCCACTTCTTTTTCACAGCGTCTACTGTGGAAGAAGAAGGGAACGGAGAAGTGTAAATTAATTACTGATTTTTATTTCTTTGATATTATAAGTGATTATTGTGGATATTGATATCTTCTATACCCTTCCTTAAAACAGAAACGTTTAAAATAAGGCATGTGAATATTAATGTAATTGTAACATCAACACACTTACAAGTTGTTAATGAGACTATTTTTCACATGTCAAAATAAAAGCGGAGCGGATGCTGTGGATAAAGACGACCTGTACGTTTCTGTCCAGACATTTCATGATGAGGAGCGGAACGGAGGCTGTGGACACCTTATCTTTAGAAAACAAAAGTGATATAATCTGTTGTTGTCTTTTACTATGGGAAGTTAGCATCTGTATCTGAATAAGCGGTGAAATAATTAAACTTTGTGAAAAAGTCATTCTGTCAAAATAATTTAGATTAGTAAAATAATTGGAAGAAAAGTAATTATTTCAAGAGTATCCTCAGGAAATGTCGGACTATAATTCCCTATGGAAAAAAAAATAATAAAGAACCCAAAAACGTGGCATTATACAAATGATACAACTGATCCTGAGGGAGTGAAATGAGAAAAGCACGAAATGATAAAGTCATTCAGAAATGTCACAAAGCAACTGGCGATGGCTACATTTTGATAACAGTTTAGGATGAGGCTGTTGCCAATGGTCTATTGCTACGAAGCGGTCAAAAGAGTCCAAACGGTCTGTTGCTACCAGGTAGTCTTAGTATTATAGCTAAACGCTTGAATAAGCCCCATATCTCGCTCTAACTCCTACTTTAACCCCTATCCCTAAATTTTTTTCCCTAACCCTTAATCTGACCACAATCAGAATTCCCAATGAAACCTCGTAGCCTGGTGTGGAATTTCTCCCATCTGGAGCCTAAAATCTAGATCTAGATTCTACAATTTTAATTCAATCTCCCGAATCGCATCAAACGATGTAATTTGACGGGAAAAGGGGGAAAAAAGTCGCAACAGACTATTGACACTATTTTAACCATTTGGTTGCAACAGTCAAGATGTTAAATGGTTATACCCTACCTGAACAACGCTTGTTATCAAGGAAGTCCTTATGTCTCTAAACTTTCTGAAAATCCACAAAGCCACTAAGGATGACATAATTTCGGACTTTTTTTTTTTTTTGGACAATTTTTTTTCATCAAAGTGTAATTATTTCCTGAACTATGCACCTCTATCGCTCCATAATATTAAAGGACACCGTACTGCATCATTTGGGGGTGTTGGAATAGTTGTTTATTTGCACGTTTGTTTCTGTTTGTTAAGTTCATAGGAGAAAGAATCAAGGCTGGTAATTGTGTTTGTCATCAATTGTTATGTTTCAGATCTGTGCAAATAAATAAGTTAAACTATGGCGATTATTTAAAACAGTAAACACATCCTCTTTTTGATTCTCTTGTACTCTGCCGTTGGCTGTACTAAATGTCGAACCTTTATAAAGATAGTCGATATTTTAATTTATCCAGCTATTCTCATTCATGTTTTGGTGGTTGGCTGCTTTACAACTTACAATTTACTTTTTGTGAGCAAAAGGATATCTGCTCCGTTAGTTCCAGACAAATAAATTCGTAAATCTGAACATGAAAAAAGAATGAAAAGTAATGCTTTGCAAGTTCAATAATTATAGGGCATAATTACGCTCATCTGGTTTTTGCATTCTTGTGACGGTGACAGGATCACCTGTCACTGATCATATATTTCAATAAGTACAGTTAACTGAAAATCTTGATTGTTCATACTGACAGATAATCTGCAAAGCTTTCATTGTCACATGAAATGAAAAAAAAAGAGTCTTGTAATGTTTTCATAGCAGCCGAAGGCTATTAAATTGATTGTAAATTCTCGGATTTATTGGCAGTTTGCGAAATTTGAATCAGCAAAAACAACCGAATTTCAAAGGTGGTCTCGTGCGTAAAACTAGTGTACAGAC
Organism: Peronia peronii; assembly: GCA_039654565.1. Taxonomy (NCBI): domain Eukaryota; kingdom Metazoa; phylum Mollusca; class Gastropoda; order Systellommatophora; family Onchidiidae; genus Peronia; species Peronia peronii. The sequence goes on from JBCEWB010288030.1 coordinate 20,963, forward strand.
AGATCACAATTTCACTGCCAGTATGTCTATGTTGTAAATCTTTCTACCAATGAAAGGAAGGACAGTATGAAAGGCGCTAAAGCAAAACAGCATGATTGTATCTAAGCCTTTGACAGCCAAGTCTATGAATTAATTTGTAAAAATCGTTTGAAAGCCCTGGATATGGTTATACCTTGAGGTAGCCATATGGAAGTACAGGCAGGCAGATAGACAAACAGATGGACAGAGAGACAAACAGGCCAATAGATAGAGAAACAGACAGACAAACAAATAGACAGATATAATGTAGACAGATAGGTAGACAGACAGACGTACAGACAGACAGAAAAACAAACAAACTAACTAACAGACAGATAGACAGACAGGTAGACAAACAGACTGATAGGTGGTAGACAGACAAGTAAATCTAATGGTATATGAGAGAAGTATATGGCATCTTGTTTTCTATGACAACCCAAGAATGTAGGAATTAATCACATGGTTGGCTTTCGATAATTAACAGAACGTCGACTCTGACACACACACAAAAACAACAGCAATAGTTTGAATGTTAAAGGTCTCCTGGCTGTCAAAAGGGTAAAACGGTCAAGCTGGAGAGATTCTGATTACTCATTTAAATTAACTTTTAACAAAGTACAAGTCATCGTTCCCATAACATTTAAGAGATAATAAAATTCCTAGAGACAATTCGACAGAAAGAAAATAATTACCATGCATAAATAAGATTGATTTAGTTTTAGGTCAGGAACAATTTATAATATTCTCTCATTTACATGTTAATTAACACAAGATCCATTTACTTTAAGAGCTGTTGACTGTTTTGCCTGATCCTAGTAGGGACGGTTTGGCCTATGAGAAGACTAGAAACTTTCCAGAAGAATGTGCCCCTTAAGCCAAACTATGATATACTATAATTTGCTGTCAATAAAGTATTAAAATAAATAGACATATGTGCTGATGTCAAGACAATTTTTTTTCCGGTCAACTTTTAATTCGACCATAGATAAAATCTGTCACGAAAGGCAGTTATCTCCTGTCAGAAGTATGGTATAAGCCGATGGCCTTCAATCCTCTTTCTGCATGGTATTTTTTTCTTTATGAGCATTTTGATTGAAAATAAATTTCTTACAAAACAAATCACTTACTTCCTGCAAAGTGATATCATAAATTGACAGACTTTAAAAATTCCAAACTGAACAAAGAAAATCACCAGAGGTGGTTTCGGTGGCCTAAGGGTTAAGCCATTGGACTCAGAATCAAAGGTTCTTCGGTTAGAATTCTACCGAGACTCAACACCAATTTGTCTTGGAGAAAAACAACAATAATTTACACGTTGTTCCTGACTCTCAGCCCAAATTGAAATGGGAACCCTACTATAGATAGACATCGTCTTTGTAAAAAGTGATAAGGTTTGAGAATCCAACAAGCAGCCGCCTTGATTATTTCTCAAGAAGTTCAAGACGAATGAGAGTGTCTCCCTTGGGACTGTGGGGGGGGGGGGGGGGGGGTAACAAGGGACTGGAAAGCGCTTAAACCATCTACTCTAAGGAAACCAAAGTTTTTCAAATGCCCTTTTTTATCCAACGTTTTTTTTCTCCCCCCCTCCTCCTCCCGGA
>JBCEWB010288140.1:0-22578 GCA_039654565.1 Peronia peronii
CACGGTGTCATCCTCATCAAATGTATGATTTTTAGGTGACTTTCATTCTTTCGACTTGTTACTCAAACATATATTTCCGAGGTTCATTAATATGTCTTTTGTGATAGTTTGAGATGTTATCTTGTTTCTTTTGGCACCCTGTCTCGCTCGGCAGTATCAGTCGGGCTTCACTACATCGGGGTGCCAATCATTTGCTTTTTGTGCTTTGGGTTCCCTTAAAGTTCACGACTTTATTTGTGTACGTGGGTATTTTTACATTCTCAGACACTTTCGTGATGTAAATCAAAATCCACATTCACTTTGTCCGACTTGGGGCTTGTATGCTATCGTAATTTAATGAAACTTTTCAGCCGCTTAAACGAACTATCTCAGTTGTCTCTTTTAACAGGATCTTGTCGGACAGCAGCAAGGGAATGTTATATTGCGATCCTTTGTCGATCACTTCCCATAAATGTCCTTGTCATGACCTATATATCAAAACTGTTTCAAACGTTTTAAAATGTTCAGTGGTCTTATTCGTTAAAATTCGACGTGTATCCGCCTTCACATGTGAAAAACCGGAGCTCCCCAAGTGGGTTTTTCTTTCATAATGAATCATGCATCGTATAACATAAAACGACTACCCTGACCAAGAACCAAGTAGGTTAAAAAATTTTCCTAGAAGAATCAATTTCTACTCCATCGAGTTCTATATATACTGTTATTTGCTTCTTTCGATATATTTGATTAGTTGCCCGTAAACAATCGTCTTACATTTAAAGACATTTTTATGTAATGAAAAGGCATTTTGACTGCCTGGCTATAGATAGTCATTCCTTTCCGAGCTTGTTGTCCCACATTTCTAACATGAACATAAGCCTACATATTTATTCACTGGAGGATGAAGCAGATGGTACCAGATCACCCCAGTTGGGCTCGAGGCAGATGACCATGGAACACGAATGGTGGTGTTGAATGTAGCACAGCTCGAACTAAAAGCCACAATCTCGGGGAGGGGATGGGAAAAATGTGACCGCATGCAGTTGTAAAACTCATAACATCATGAAAATAGGCGGACTGTTTATATCAGAGATGGCTAATTTGCCCACTGGAGTATTTTCAAGTTCCCTATATCTTAAAACATCATTCAAATTTGAAAGACAAACAACGTCACAAAGTGATTGCAAAGAAAAGTGGCGCCAAAGCATCTTGGCTAACTTATGTTTTCAGTTAGCCACCTTCACAACATCTTACGCAAATTGTCAATCTCAATTGTTCACGGTCCATTTTAAAACATTTGTTTTTTCGCTCCCCTGAAAAACATATTGACATGAGTCAGACAATCTGCCAATAAGTATGACCATCAATTTTCACTTGTTCACATTATCCACTATTCTTCACACAAACAGTACTTGACCGACCAAGATGCAAAATAAACTACAATTGTTGAAACTACGTAGACACATTTTTGGCGAGACACCAACTCCAATAATTATATTCTGCCAATCCTTCCATGAAATTACGAGTTGAATGACCCATATCACCTTGAAACCACTGACGAAATGTTTATACCACAGTTCCGTCAGTTTTCTGTTTAACGCAAACACAAATATCTTCTATCTGGCTGGCCAGTTTGGACTCTTATCGAAAATGTACATATAAACAGAACAAGAATATCAAAGTCCGTCTTCATTCCGCATAAAGCTGATATATAAAAGAGTTTTTGGGCCCCGTTGAGTTTTTTGCTGCACCCGGCGTTACGAGCAATGGAGTCTCATTCGCATTAGGTAAGCTTTGCAGATATTTCTAAAAGGCTAGATTCACAAGTTCTTTAAACTTAATTTCAGATATCTGTAGAAATTGTTTTCTCTCTTTCTACTCCATTTCTGTTTATTACTTTTTTTTTATCTTTCCTTTCTTTTGTTTTTTCTTTCTTTCTTTCTTTCTCCTCTCTCTTTCTTCCTCCCTTATCAGAATTAGGATGTAATTATTCGGCTGATTGTGTTTATTTAAAATTTAATTCTGTAGTGTTGCTAAGGTGCCATTATCTATCTACCTACCTGTCTATCCATCCATCCCTCTTATTTTTCTATCTTGCTATCTGTCAATCTATCTCTTTGTCCCTCTGTCTATCCGTCTGTCTATGTCTGTCCGTCTGCCTGATGATCTGTCTATCTCTCAGTCTAGCTTAGTGGCAATCTAACTACATAACATGAAGTTTGTCTGAAAGTTCGTTTTGTCTGCGCGTCCTCCTCCTGATATGTATCAATCAACTAGACCAGCTGGTGAGGTTGAAATAACCATAACTATAGGCCTTAAGTGGGCCAAAACGAGCGGCACAAGATAACGTTAACGTTTATTCATGCAACTGATAAAGGAAATGGATGAACAGATCCTCAGCATGAGGGAATTAAAATGATGACCTGCGTACCCATCCGCACACATTAATTAATGCACAAAGTAAAAACAAGAGGAGTTAAATGAGAACGTGAGATAAAGAACGAGAGACAATAAACAAAAAAAAAAAAAGACAAACACTGAGAGAGACAGAAAGTTTGAGAGAGAAAGCGATACAGGTGAAGATGGATTCTCAAAAGCTAAACAATGACTTCAGTCAAAATTCGTACAGGTGTGCCATATATAATAGGTGAAATCTATTTCATTTTATAATTTATGAACAATTATGAGCTGACCAATTTTGTTAAAAAATAATAATGACAATAATAACTGAGGAATACATATATACAATCAGATACCACATTCGTCCATTGCATCAGGCACATTTATCTGCTTAACTAATATAAATCAGACTTCTAAAGAGCATATTATTATGTAAATATATTTCTATACCCTTAGAATACATTTCATGTTTCTAACTATGCATGGCAATGTATGGACCACAAATGCCCCGAAGTTACAATGAGACATGTTTGTTACAATGAAATGCATGAATAGCTATAATGTAGCTCTCATGAATTGATATTATATATGAAAACGTGACTGTTTGAAACTAAAAATGTGTATCTCTAAAATCAATGTTAAAATTTAAAAAATAAGGAATATTTTTCACCAGAATAATAAAATCCCTTTGCTGGACACATATGTTGTAGAACAAGCAATGCAAAGAAGGAAATTATCGCGTATAAGTTTAGCAAAATTATCACAATAGGAAGAAGACATTTCTTTCTACCAAGAATTTTTCAGAATTTTTCATGGTGCAGTTTCAAGCAAACAGCACAAAAACGATTTTTTCCACCTCTTTACTAAGTTTATTCAACAGTTTTTGTTTATTCAACAATCCCATTAAATTTTGTAAGTGAGATCTATAGTTGCCATATAGTGGTTAGAATATGTGGATAAGTTAATACAATAATGCATGGATAAAATTTAGATTATTTATGTATTTTCTATTTACATATAAAGAAAGCGTATCTGTAAAAAAAAAAAATTTTAAACATATATTTCCAGTAAATGTATAATACTGGTGTTAATGGATAAAAATACGCTCAAGGAATGTTATCACGGAAGAAATATGACCAATGATTTCAGGATAATCATTCTTATTATTATCATCTGTGTAGACTTTCAATCCTATCCTAGGAAAGTAGGAATACCTTGGCTTTAAGTGCATGCCAAGCTTGTCAGGAAGAACTTTTGTCGGTAGAAACTGAGAATTAGGAAATTTTGTACAGACCATGACCTCATCCACTTTTTAACTGCCGAGGGTCCTTTAACGTGTGTAACAGACACAATGGACCTTCGAAATAGATTCAACCTTATTCAAGAAGGCTAGCTATCAGCGGACCATTCAGTCACTGTTAAAAATGCAGGCAGGTTCCACTCTTTCCCATTCCCGGGTATGATTCTAACCCATGAAGTAAGTTTTTCCTCAAGAACCAGACACCTGATCTCTCTACGTACCCCTTAGGATAATCATAATAATGATAGATGGGATTTATATGGTACTTCTTCCCATACAGTGCAGGCTCTAACCACTTTACTCTCTGTTACTACTTCGACAGATCCAATGGAGGCACACACGTACTTTCTCAGCTTCTTGGTATTGGGACATATACAAGGTGGCTGCCCAATATGCGCTCAGTTATTCCCTGACCACAGTAAAAGTATAATAACATATTAGATCTGCAATCTGACAGTAAATTCTGTGAATACTATAATTCCTTATGGTCTCAGTAAAACTTGGCACTTTAAAGATCATCTTTGTGAGCAATACATCCTGTGAGATTGTCTCATGCATTCAGCATTCAGTAAATACTGACTCTCTCCATGTATTAATTATGCTATTATTTTCATTGTACAGTAACAACATCTCACTGTTCTTTGTTAACAAAAGCACCAACACTATAATATTGTCTTATGCATTCAGTAAAAGCACATATGAAGCTTTGTTAATAATGTCAACATTACATTGATTTTCTATGTATCCAGTAATGCAACAAATTTCTTTGTTATAGATACCCCCTATTCAATCAAGGACATTGTCTACCAATAGGATCCTTACATTTAATATGAACCACTGCTTGATGGGCTTTTTAAAAAAAAGTTAAAATTTAATTAAGACTAACAGCACCTATAAAATATTAAGTAGAAATATCTTCCACCAAACAAACTAAAAAAAAAAGCTGTCATTACTGCCTACAGTGCATTATTATTATTGGCATGCCGTAGAAAAATAAAACAATCTGAAAATGGTGAGTGCACACAATATTTTGATTCCTACATTCAGTTAAAAATATTCTTTGCCTATTCACACATTATGTTATAAAACATTCAACATCATGTGCCCCTTACTATAAGTATAAATGAGAAAAAAAAGACATTAACCAATGCAAAAACAACAGTGATTGTCAGTGAATGAGCTATCTTTACTTTCATGAGCTAAAAGCCTACAATGGTGAAGAAAATGAAATTGAAATGGTACCGTCATATAACAAGACCCAGTGGCCTTCCTAAAAAGTGTCCTAAAAGAAATAGTAAACACGAAGCAAAAAAAGATATAGCCAAAGGAAAAGATGGGCCAACAACTCCTGGATTAGACTAAAAGAATGACTGCAGAGCCTGAGGCCCTATCTGGCCTCTATGATTAATGAGATTGATTGGCGCACAATTTGTCAGGAGATACTGAAGGGAGTTAAAAAGGACAGAAAAAGAAGAAGAGGAAAAAGAAGATGATGATGAGTTTCATGCACCAGCAAAACAGTAAAACATCCTCAGCCAAACACAGAAGATAAAGAAACAATGCCCCCCAAAAATGGCTTGTTGTTGCACAGAAGGACGCTACTCTTTTATTAATACTATTGTACTCAAAATCAAACAACCATTTAAGATAAATACGTGAAATGGATAAGCTTTCAAATTTCAGAGAGGAGGCAATTTCCTGAAGTTTTGCTCTCTTTTCACCTTTTAGCCACCTGCAAACGGCCATCTTGTCCCTGACTTACAGTCTGTCTATATTCCTATTCCAAATATTTGACCCTAAATGCATCAAGAGGCTGATCTGGTTAAAGACTAGCTCATCATACTTTGCATTGTAATTTCCATTTTAACAGCACTTAGCATAGCTACATAAATATTCAGATTTCATCAGCTATATATGTACATAAACAGTCATTTTTTAAACATAAAATTAAATGTCATCATAGAAGCCTTGATGTTGGGACAGTTCTTTATTGACTCTTCAAATAAAGGATAATAACGCCAACTGTTATAATGACTGGCCTGTAAGTGGGATATGGTGCCTATCTACTAAATGTATCATACTTTGAACATCAATCCAACTCATCATTCTCACTCACACAGCTTTCCATAATGCAAAAGGATGCCAGCACAATGACAAAGCTTATTGCTTTATGGATACATGAATAAAGTGAAATGTCTACATGCATCTTCTTCCCCACAAGGCCTCTATTGTTTCTTGCACTGTCTCTCTCTCTCTCTTTCCAACATCTCTGTCTGTTTCTGTCACCTTTCCCTTTATTCCTCCCCCCCCTTCCCTTCCTTTCTTTCCCCTTTCACCTTCTCATTTTTCTTTTCCTTTTTCCTTTGTCCCTTTTCCCATTCCTTCTTTCCCCCTCCCAACACAGACACACTCACACATCCCCATTTTCCCCCAACATGTCACTGCCTCAGAATCAAGACGTCCTAACTACATGTATAACATAAAATTGTTGTAGTTAGGACAATTTAATTCTGAGGCGATGATATGCCAACTCCGTTTTCAACTTCAGAACTACGAAAACAGAAGTCGTGACATCAGCTTTTCCACACATTGTATCAACACAACAGGTGATACATTAACAAAAATTATTACCAATGAGAAGTTTCTATGCAGCACATTAAAAGAAAATTCAGCCAGCTACATTCCTGTGAAAGCCATCTAGAACTTAAGAAATGAAACTACAAATGAACACTGTATCAAGAGTTGACATTATGTACATGTACACATTCGATTCAGAGTTTGAAAACATCATCATCATTGTGATGCCATAAACTTTTCCTTTTGGAATTGCAACACATAAAAATATACTGTTGGTAAAGATTGCTAAAGAAGCGTAGACAATTTACATTTGAGTGGAATTTATAATCTTCTCTGACCCGAGATCATTTTATGTGGCAGCGTTACGTATACTCTTTAATGCCATTTAACCATAAAACAATATAGAATAATAATTGTCAAGATCTATATTCTGAGGTGACAATATTTCAATAGTCTAAAATATCATTTAAACTTTTTTTCAAGACTTCCAAGCTAAAGTTCATCAATGAGCAAATGCATTCAAAAAAAAAAATAATAAACACAAATAGACCTAGACTTTACATTAAAAGAAGCAATTGGAGATGTCAAATATAACAATATGAAAGAACAAGAACAATAGCCGTTAAAGCTAAACAACATGAAAAAAAATTCTAAAGTTCTGATAGGAACTTGATTTGGTTCATTAGTTTTAACAACACTACATTGCAAACTGATATTTTGGCTTACAATTAAAGTCAAGCTTTGAAAAATGACATCCCTACAATAATAAAAATGTTTGACAAGAGTGAAACAGATCTTAAAAAAATGTGACGATGTATTCATCTCAACACAGTGCCATACAAATATTACCAACAATATGATAAAAACAGAATGTCATGATTGTGCTCATTCTCCATTCCCATCCCAAATACATGAAAATCAATAACACTATCAAATTACATTTCCTCCTTAAACTCATTGGGTCTTTCACAGCTGAAAAAAAATAAAAGTATACAAGCCACAAAAAAAAAAAAAAAAAAAAATATTCTATTGAATGCATTTTATGTTATTAATTCATGAACTGGTTTACCCCTGAAACTTTGAGCCTAATTAAGAACTTAATTAACTTTAAGAAGTATTTGTTTCACTACAATCTTTTTGACATAAGAATAGATCAATGTTCTTTTTTGTCCTCCTCTATGTGTGTCTGATGGCAAATTGACAGTCATTCAAATGAACAGCTATAATATGTGCACGTCGTTTATATCCTGCAAGCATACACATATATTCCTTTTCAATTTATAATTTAAATCACTACAAATGAATTTATAACTCAAATCATTATAAATGCATCATTTTGAGAGTGTACCTTATTGTGCAAAGTTAAATTATTTTCACTTAGTCATTACCTATGCCAAATCCAGATTTTAATGAAGACATGATCTATTTCAGACTTATACAATGACATTTCACAATGGAATATATACTACCGCATTTTTGTTGTCTATTTTAAAGAAATATAATCTTTTTCATATGTTTTATTTTGTTATGAAGAAAATTTATCTTATTCATTAATCAGGTATGCTAAATATTAATAAAAGAATACAATGAAACCAGAGACATTAATAATTAAACAAATTTCCTTGGTTTACTTAATAGACAAGTTTTAAAAAAAAAAAAAGATGGACACCCAAAAATAAAATCTGATACATTTTAAATTAAAAGCACTAACACCAAAGTCTAATATTGATAAATCCATGATTGCTAGTAGACATGGAATTTTTTCATTGATGTGAACTGTATTCTAATAACAAAATTCTGACAACCAAATCGAGGAAGGCAAGATAAGCAATCAAAAAATATAACTCACACTTTACAAAAGTATGCATTTTGGAAGAATTACGGATAAAGTACTGTACAATTTTTGTTGTGAAAATAGTGATCGCTGAAATGATGCATAGATTTTCAATAATTCAAAAGATGAAATATGTGCATATGTAAAGTCTGGAATGCTTGGTGAAATTATACAGTGATAGCTTAGGAATCAGCAAAACTTTTTTGTCAGCAGTACTATGGTCCCTACTGTAAATAGGACAAAAATGACAAAATCATGTGGATATAGACTCTGCCACTGAATGCTGGATAGAAAACAAGAGAGAAAATATATCATCATGCTCATCTGATAACTGCCTAAATCATTTTTTGGTCAATCTGGTCAATTTGGTCAATAGCTGAATACTTTGTGTATTTTATTACATTGCTCTTAAAGTATTGTTTCCAACATTAAATTTCAATAACAGCTTGCAACATCTGAATAAAAATGGATGTGACATTATCTGATGAAATGAAACTGTTTTTGTCCTTTTCCTCAAAGTGGTCAAAACTGACTTAAGGAATTAACATATGGGCATGATGATATACTGGAAAAGAGGCTATTTACAACAATGATGTTTCTTTTTACAGCTTTCACATATGATTACAGGACTGCATCTCATTTGCTCACAAGATACTACCTGCACATGTGTTATAAATGTGCATAAATATAAGTACATATAGTGTGTATAAATACGTCACTCTCCAATTTTTCAACAAAAAATGCCCTATTTAATTATTTCAACTACTGTATTTCATTACATAGTGTGAGGAAATGGCTTTTGGTCAACCTCATGGATAATTAATATGCAGCAAATGTAATATGAACACAGTGTGAAAAAGTACATATACCTACCCTCTTTTCATGTGTAAAAGCAAACATGTCATGCGACCAGGTGAAATGACTCAGCTATAAATGTTTGATATATGAACTGCTGCTGTCTATAGAAAGGGATATGAGTCTATTGAACTTTGGTGTAAAAAAAAATGATTAAACTGGGACTCTTTCCTGCCAATATATTTAGGCTTGAAATGAACTCCGGTGACCCCATGGTCAGTAACCTTGATCACCTCAATGTACCTTCTGTTGACATCTGACCTACTTCACTCTATCACACAACACATCATCCTCTGTAATTTTCCTGAAGACTACTTACTTCTGTTGCAGCTCGACCATTTACAGCTTGAATTAACTCACTTAAAATATCAATCTTTCAAGCTTTTTATTTGTCAGAAGAAAATTTTCTTGAAAAACAAAACAAATTCATTAAAAATGAACTTTTATGGAAATAAATATCTAATCCTGAGATATAGATGAAATCAAATAAGTTAAAAAAGTAGAGGAGTTGGTAGATGAAATATAAAAATTTTAACAGAGAAAACAGAAATGTAGCACACTGAAGTGAAGTAAATCAGAGGTCAAGAGGGGCATCGTTCAGAGAGTTGATGTGGACATATGGGTTAACTTCGAGTGCGAATATCTCAACATAGAGAAGGTATGGGTAAATAATTCTTTTCATCAAAGTGAAACTTCTTATTTCCATTTCCATATATACCAATAAATCTACACTTGAAAAATCTGATTATCATTTCATGCAATTAAATGACAAATGATTATGATGATAAATCTATTAGAAGTTTTATACAACCATCCTTGTGATTTGTATCTCAAAATTCTCTCAACTGTTCAGAAATGGCTTATTGGTGTGCCATCCATGGTAGAACTTGACATTAAAATGTGGATAAAATTTTGTATCTGAGTGAGAAAGATGTATTCTGCTAGACATTAAACAGCACATTAAACATAAATTATAGCTCCCACGTTAATATCATTTTAATTGTTGACTTAAAATCATTCATCCATAAATTATGGCTGGCAAAGTCATCATCATTGAAGCATTGTCTCAAAAACGAAAGTCATCTGGCAAGACATATTAATATTGCATATTATACTGGGAAGTAAGTTTCATTATGCATAAATTTCAAAGAAGCCTTGGTAAAAAAAAAAGAAACAGTTTTGGCTGTTGTACAATGTATATACTTTAGAATAATCAATACAATCAAAAGAATATTGCTACTCAAAGGATCAATGAACTGTGTTTAACAAGAAAACAATTAAGCTCAATAGAAAACAACAAATTGCATTGATCATTATCTAATGAGAGGGATATGATGTTTGGCTGATCTTGATGTTATCACTAGCTGTAAGATAATGGCATGTAAGACTGATGTCTCATGGTATTCCTGAACATGACAGCTCCAATATAAAGTCATTAACTCTTAATACCAAAGTGACGACTCATTCGTCACTAGGTCAGGATATGGCAGCCAAGTGATGACTCAGTCATCACTTAAGTTGACCTGTGGCTAGCCTCAACATGCTACATGGCTGTAAACAGACCTATTTCAAAACTAAAAAGCTCTACAATGGAAAAAGAAACAAAACTAGCAGAAGTTGCTTGAAAAAGCAGTAGATTTATTTTTTTTACATGCTATATTCTTATATACCCCAATTAAACAAATTTATGAAGGGAAATAATTCCGGAAAAACCAGAAATGAATTACAGGTAACAGGAGTAAAAAAAAGAAAGGCGCTGAAATAATGATGTATTAATTCAAAAGAATCATAATGGCATAATTCATCAAATGACTTTTGTTATAACCGTTTTTCATCACTATCTAAAAACTGCTGAAAACGATTTAAGTAACGAGAACTTTGTTGCCATTCTTAACTACAAGTGTGAATTCACAAAACAAGGGTACGAATTATGACAACAAACATTGAGATATGATCAAAGGACGTCAATGGCAAATGTTTCGCAAATACATCTGAAATATATTTGCTCATTCTTTCAAAATGTGCATGTTTTTTCAGTATCCATATCTCAATCTGTACATTGGAATATACACAGCTTTTGACAGTCATATTCTGCAGAACATATTTATCTTCTTAACCACAGCGAATAGTTTGAATTCATTAATACTTGAACAAACACGCAAGTGTAAATATAGCATTGCCAGTTGGACTCTTTGAATATATTACGAGAGAAGAAACATACAGTCTTCATGAAACAACAAATTCACTATTTTTTCTTATTTCATGGAAGCAGAATATTTGAGGAACTGAAATGCAAGTGGTGCTAAGGATCAGATTCAAGTTTTAGAAATTGGATTTTTTTTATTACATCCACTATATTTTGGTATAGATAAAACTAGACTTTGGACGTATTTTTAACACTATTTTAATCTTCTTTTTCTGGGACAATGAAGTCATAAACAGCACAAGCTAGTCCTATAAATATGGCAAGTGCATAACATTAAAGAAAAAAAAAAGAGAAAAAAATCAACAGAACACCATATACATTTCGACTCTTCATTTGGCAACTCATAAACTGGCTACTGGAATATAAACTTGGTGAATATACAAAAAGTAATAATAACAATAACATATGTGTAAAAATATTCTTCTTCCTATAATTTTCAGAAATTAATAAGCAAGATATAGTATTGCTTTAGATTTGTGACATATGAATTTGTCCTGAGGAATGTTTTTCAGAGATTCAGCTTTACATGATAAAAAGGAATGCATGTAAGATTAATGAGGCAGATATCATGGGAGAGCCTCAAAAGAAATTCTCTTGACCTGCAAATAGACTGTTGATATACACATGGTAGAAGGAGTACAATTATAATTCTCTGTGGACCAAATTAGTTGATTCAGAAGTAAAAAGAATCCAAAAGTTCATACTGCATGCATGGACAATCACATGCATAATCAAATTTTGAAAAAGTGTCGCCATTTTCAGATATAGATTTCTATGTGACATGTTTGGCATTTGGCAGCTGAGAATAAGTTAAAGGCATTATTATCTCTAATCTTCAGTTGCATTTAACATTGTCAGAATGCATGCAGTAAAGAAATATATAACCAAATGATGTTAAATAGGCAAGGGTTCATAAAGATTATGACAATAGAGACTTAAGCTAGGTTTCAGCACTAACTAGCCATAGATTTGACATATAAAATTTTTAACTTATTGAATTCGTTGGACAAGAAATCTTGCAAAATCATCTCTTTGGCACTTCAAAAATGATGTTAATTCTCTTTACTTAGTCATGAAACATAGTTTTGCGATGGAGCATTGTGCAAGAGAAATTCTGCAATTATTTTTGTACAGTGTTTCTTGTTGATGATTGTGTGCTGAAACCACTCGGTATAAGGTGGGTTTTTCCATCAATCACTCAGCACTGGATTGGTTAAAAAGAATCACTTTGGAGTTTTCTTCAGCTCAAGAGATGAGAAGCAGGACTAAACAGGTAAGAGAAACAATAAGAAAAAAAAAGAAAGAGGTTTTTTTTTTCATTAACAAACTTCTGTTAGGGAGAGAAACAGAATCCACATAATACCCAAATGAAATATGCATAGATATGAACTGTTTCAGGATATACTGAAAATATCTTAGATTTCTCTTACAACAGATCATACAAAAATTACTGACATCCATTTTTGTTTTCCCTGTTAACTGATCACAGGCATAGCTCCATGGGTTTCATCCACCTTCACTCAATCTACCAAGCTCACAGTTCATTAAACTTCACAAAATCTCTGGTCACCTGTCATCGGTTGGCATGGCCAGATGCAGAATTAGCTGCTGCAGTCAATGACACCAATAAGGCAATTCCCCTCCATTCTGTTCCCATCTTCACTAGCTCTGCCAACTTTATAGATTCTCATTACCAATGAGAGAAGCTGGTGGTCTCCTCTTTTTCTTTTTACCTCAGTATTGTCTTGAAAAGCAGTCTTTGATAAGGTCAGTCTCTTGATCCTGTACTGTAGCATTGGCATACAATCTAATTTTCTTCCATTTATCTCTGGTACTTTGTAATAACAGCTCACAGTAGTATTAACAATACTAGAGTTTCTTCTCATGGTATGCATTCTTTCAAAAGCTGAAAATGCTTAAATATCAAGCACAGAAATCTTCAGACATGCTATGTATCAAACTTGTTCATTAATTAAATCACAGATCTCTTCCAGCAGATGTAACCTCTGACTCTTCTTTATACTGTACACATCATGGATAATCATTCATAAGGTGAATCTTTCACATGAAAGAAAATTATTTTAGTCCATCGGCACAAAAGTTAATATTTTTTAAGACCCAAAAAAATTCAAAGCAATGGACTAACAATAAATTAACCAGGATATTAAAAGTGCTAATTGCTAATGTTTGAATGAGTATATGAAACTATCTACCTATACGAACTAACAGTTTTACTGGCCAGATCCTTATGAGACAACATCTTCCTCTCTCTCTCTCAAAATACAATCCACTTTGAAATTTGCAGTAACATGCTTCACAATCATAAATATCACACAGATCATATTCATATATTCATTTTTACATAATGAGAGTTATACTTCTGAACTAGAAGATTGCTTCCCACCATTCCTCCTTGCAATAAATGGGTGGTCCAATAGTTCTGAGGCACATGGCCTGGTCTCCTGATCTCTGTAAAAAAGTGAGGTTTATATTTTCATCAAATTGATGTTATCAAATGTTTTCATAGTAACAAAATTTGTGATATGTAATATTAAATACAAAAACAATTCCGTTACATAAATTATTTCACCATGTGGCCATGAATTCATCAATCACATTAAATGCCGAAAATGTCTATGAAAGTTTCCTGGAAATTTTTTGTCCCACAAGTAGATGAAATAAACCAGATGTGAAAGATGACTTCATTAAGAACATGCTTTCACTGACGATTGGGTCACAGAAGTTAACTTTGATCATGAACATCTGGGCACAGAAGAATTGTAGCCAAAACTATTTTCTCACCAACTCAAGTACACCTATTTCTCTTTCCACTAGCATCAACAATTCTATACATGAAAAATCTAACATTCAGCTCATGTTACTGTGTCACATGATAATCAACTCATTTCTAACTATAAAAATACTCGTAGCTGGGCACAGTCTACAGCCAACGAGCTATGAGAAAATCAGAAAAAGATTACAGTTAATTCAGATTTTCTCATAGCTCATTGGTTGTGGTTTTGACTGTTGGATTCATTTCTGCCTAGCTAAAAGGATACTCATAACAAGGCGCCACCTACAACCAATGACCACTGAGCTGACGTGACAAGATCTGTGGCCAATACAATTAAACATACAGATTTTGTCACGTCACCTCAAGGCAATCCAACTGATATGGTGAAACAGGGGAAAGGCAAGTAAGAGAGAAATGAGTTAATGACATCAAGGGAATGACCAGTAAAAAATATCACAAGTCTAGAATAGTTTACCTTATCAAACACTGACCAACAAAGTCCCTGGCCTCCTGTGAAAATTTGTGATCCAGTGTGGGAACAGGGCGAGACAGGGATCCTATGGCAAATATTGCAGCCATGGGGTTCATATCAGCCCTGCAAAGGAAGGAGACAAAATTAAAGGAAGGCTGATGAATATAAGCATTTGTTTTTCCCTAACATAATCTATTCGGCTCCAATGACTTCATTCTCTCTCATGTTTGCCTTTGCAAGTTATGAACTGAAAAAAACTAAAGTAAATGCACTTTCAAATAATGATGTTGCATCAAGAAGTAGGTGTGTTATTGTAAACGTGCAGTAATGTCTACAGGAAAGAAAAATTTGATTGTCGCAATTGATTTTTTTCCTATGAAAATTGGAAGATCAAGAACTCTAACATATTAGGCCTGGCTTCCTAATCTCTGTAAAAGGCAAGAGTATCAATCTTTCTGGGATATGAGTTAATCAATTATCTCTATTGGTTTTGATGTTAGAATGTAAATTTTCTGTCAAAATCAAACACAAGATAAACAGTTATTATCTGGCAATTTGCATTTTCTCTTCTACTTTCTTTGTTCATCAAGAGCAGTGGCTTACCATGGGGGTTTTCGTGTGGCCATTTCAAATACAGTGCACCCAATACTCCTGCAAATCAAATAGCAACAGATTCAGTGCATGCTCTTTAGTAGCGTATGTCATCTGCAAAAGCTTCTTAATAAATATTTTCTTCTCTAGATATATAATCTTGGCTGTGAACACAATGTTTCTTGATTATCTTATGCAATAAGGCTCTGATGAAGTTATCTCCTATTCAATAATTGATCAAGAGAGTTGAATTCCATTTCTAAGAGACAGAGGGAGAGAGAGAAAGGTGCATTTGAAAGGTTTATTTAACTTACATAGTCCATCGCTTCGTTCAATTGCTTATTGAAGACAGGAGGAAACCACCATCCAACAAAGAATACACTGGTGTAAGAGCTCTAAATTCATAGACTTGTAAATGTAGGCAGGCTTATGACACCAATATAGATAATTATATTGATTATAAGTTTAGATAGAAAAAGTATGGCAACTGAAAACTTTTTTTTTTGCCTCTGACCCCAGGTCATTTTATTGTGCCTAGTGCCTGTGTAACTGACTTCTCTGTCAATTCAGAATATGTCCTTGGAAACTTGTTAGCATGTCTAATTGCCTTGGAAAATGGACACCATCTTGGATTTTGCCCTGTTTTAAATGTATTTCCTCTGTCACTATCACACCCATTAATCATTCTAAATTTTGCATGTCACTTCTGACATCTAATATCTAAAACATGACATAAACAAACTGATGATTCATCGATAGTCATTTTTTAAAGAATTTTCTAAAATACTGCAATATATGTACAAATATGTACAAAATTGTCATTTTTATTCATGAAAAAAATGTTTTCTCAAAATATAGAAGAAATATAACCAAAAAATTGTGCTATTTTCTTTATTCTGTCGAGGAACATAAATGGTTCAAATATGATGAAAATATGTCAGTAAATTTTAATGAAATAGAAAAGTAAGACAAAAACAAACAAAGTTTTGAGGAAAACGCAGAAAATGAAATTCAGTGACTATAAAGCACTTTGAAAAAACTTCAATATGCACAAACACTTCAGTTTGGGAGAGAGAACATCGAAGTAACCATGAGCCATATAATATGAAGCCGTCTCTCTCTCTAAAGCCTCCTGGAGGGCTTGTTCTTGAGTCTCAAACCTGACCTTGGCGCCTTATATTTGCCATGTGATAAGCTGATATATTTTCATAGAGACATTTCCTCTCTTTCATATCAATTTTTAAGAATAGAAATCCTCAGTACTCATGTTGAATTCAGCTTTTGCTGGTATCAATAGGGGCAGAATAAAAGATTTGGCAATCACATCTTTTCCCTCACTTTGATAAGGTATTTTGATGAATTTTGACTATCCCCTACCTATAAAAAAAATCTGTAATAGTCTTTTGATCATAGGAACAGTCTGGGCCTATAATCTGGTACAAAAATGATTACTCTTTCTGCCAAACAAACAAACAAGAATCAACATTTTGACCCCAAACTGGTTAATCCAGATGCTGCCACCCCCTCCAACCCTACCCACCCTCCCTTAAATACTAAAAGGCAACTACAAATGATGGAAACAAAAGAAGAGATGAGAGGGCAACAATCAAGAATGGATTAGAATAGGACTCATTGAATCCCAGAGAGCAACTGAGAGCACTGGAGGAGGTTGGTATCATTAGCTTCACAGATGCCCTACCATACTGACAGAATAGGTGAGGGGAGATGAGTATCCCACATACCATATGTCTGACTTCTTGCCATGGCCTGTTTCATTCACTACTTCTGGCGCCATCCAGAATGGGGTTCCTTTCATGGACTTGAGAATCTCTGTCTGTGAGATGCTGAGGTTGATGCACAGTCGCTTGGCACAGCCAAAGTCAATCAATTTGATCACACCATTTGGCATCAACATCACATTGGCTCCTTTCAAATCTCTGAAAGATTCAACAGGAATTTTACTATATAAAGAGCCTGAAATAATTACTTGTCTTACATATTATCCACATCTTGTAATCACTGATTTTTATATCTATAAATTTATGTTTGTTAAAAAGTAAATATGAATATCTAAATATCTATTTGTCCTTTATTTATCAATGAATAATTGATTGATCTCCATTTCCAAGGCGATTGACACCTCGGTTATCTGCTTTACATGTTTCCTAATCTTCTGAGAAAATAAATATCAGTAGAAAAGGATGACATGGTTGAAAGAGTGAATCTTTCTATTTCTTTTCACAGATATAAGTAATAGTATATGTACTGAAATCTTATGAACTGCAAAACCTTGAAAGCATGTGGCTGTGCTTAATGACTGAATTCATTTGTTAGTGATAAAATAGAGAGAAAATACAGAAAATAAACAATGCAAACGAAGGCTACCTGCACAAAAAAGATAAAACGAGAAAAAAAATATTTAAAAAACAACAACAAATGTGAACAGTATTTGCTAAAACTTTTTTTTTGGTACTGCATGTGATATCAATGTAAACTTAAGCTGCACTGAATTCCAGGATTAATCATTAACAATATATTTTTCACATATATTCCAAAACTGACAACTTACCTACTGAAAAAAAAATCCACAAAAAGTCTTGGGCAAAAATGAGCGAACCCACAAGAATCTTCTGATCGATTAAATTTACGTAGACAAACTTATAACCTAAGTGTATTATTACAGTGACAGAAGTAAAAATGGTATACACAAACAGGTATTATATTTAAACTGCACAAAAAAGTACCTGTGAATGACATCATTAGCATGCAAATACTTGACACCCTCCAGGATCTGTTTGGTGTAACGTTTAAATACTGACTCATCCAGAGCACCAAATCTAGCCAAAATGCTGGCTATGGACCCACCAGGAATAAACTGCATGAAGATACTGACTATGTTGTCCTCTAGACTAGTGCCAAGATACCTTTATTTGAGAACAAATCATGCAATATGACAATATACTGTGATACTGTGAAAAACAAGTAAAGTTCTTACCAGCAAATTTCAAGCATCAACTTTGGGATGCATTTGAGTGGATATTATAATTTCTCTTTTTAAGCTGGTGAAGAATAAATTGTACCAAGTATTATAATATAAGGGAATATTACATATGTTATATGACCTATCAATCACAAAATATGGTTAGGGATTTTTGCAGTAATTTTCACTTATCTAATGATACTTACTTTGTTTAGAATCTTGATGTAATATTACAAATATTAACCCACCAGTACTGACAAAGTTTAGAATCCTTCTCCAATGATACTCACATGCTCCAGGGTTTTGACTGATGTTATACGATTTAGTCAACATTACGGACTTGGTCCAGAATTTTTGAAGTATTTATGACTTACTGTAAGAGAGTAATGTGAAAGTAACATAGCTGTGAATGCTGTCATATTGTCCCTGTAAGTCTCTAAACACGTAAATCCGCAGGGGTGAATTTTACAGGAGAGACAAAAAACTTAATAAATCGAAGTGAAATCATGAATCGCGCATGTAGATCACGTGACAAAAAGTGTAACTTTTATTGCTTCCATGGATTTGATATTTATAGAGGAGGTGAGGGAAGCCCATTCTAGTTGAATAGAGCCCAAAACGTCATAACCAAATTTTACGGACTTAGCGTTTAGAGACTTAAGGGATGATAAGACTTAAATGGCATTATTGATATGGCTCGGAATTTGAAGTAATTATGACTTACTCTATGACACACAAGTGAATTAGAGTTCTGAATGAAGTTATTTACTTACCCAACAATATTAACATGGTTTAGAGTTTTGAGGAGTTCCACCTCCTCCTGGACTTTCTCGTACTCATGCTGGGTTTTTGTCTTGTCCATGGCTGTGAGCTCAATTTGCTTGACTGCAATCAGCTGGCCCTCATTAGTCAGACCACACCACACCTAGATAATACAGTGGAAACCTGATAAAACAGGACTGCTGGGATAAAAAAAAAGTCCTGTTGTAAGCGGATCCCATTATAACCAACACACAATGAATTAGAGGAATAAAACAGCCTATTACCTGACGATAGAAGATATTTTTTTTTTCATGGACAGTCTCCTTTCATTGAATTCTTTTACTTTTGCATGATTCAGCAAAAACCATAGTGATGACGATAACAGTATATTACACATACATTACATTAGAAGCCACAGTATGTACTAGTACTAACTAATAGTCAACAGTCTTATAGAGCAACCACGTGAATATCTAACATGTGACACTTCACTGGTCTCACGCCTGACTCTCCCCCATCGCTGTCCCCAATAATAGTGCCGAGAACTGAGCCTAAGCGCACTGAAAGATCAAGGGTATCACACTACCTCACCCACTGTTCCCCTTCTCCTACTGCATCAGCCCCTTTGTGCTCGATCTCTTGCGTGCATTGGTATGGGACAGGGGTGAAAGGCAATAACCACTATGGTGATGTGGGGAATGGGAAAGTTATCGAAGTGATAAAATATGCGATGGGAATAAATCTTGCTTAATCCACGTCATACAGCAGTTGAAACACATTGCTAGATCTATATTAACACTGCAAAATGTGTACAAAAGCAGCTGCACTTGTCAGTTTTCATCATTGTTGATTGGCTAACTGGGCCAAGTGGTCAGTGAACGGTAAAATCCATGTCTATCTTACCTAACGTTAGGAGCTACACGTGCGAGTCCTTTTTTATCCATGTGGACCCACCACCTCAATCTGTTTTATTGTTTATCATATGAATTATGGATGAACCATCCCTCTCTCTTCCCAATTCTTCAAGCCACTTGGCTGATCTCATCGCTCACTACCCACCCCTCCCCACCTTATGGTGCACCCAGTGAAATAATTGTGGTCCAGCGATCATGTTTGTAGTGTAGCCTACTTACCCACTTAAGCACCCCGGGCAGTTTTGAAGTACCGCTAGGCATACAAGTGGACTATATTGTGTGCACCCAGCGGTACAGGTATCCTGTTGTAAGCGACTGTCACGGACTACTGCTAGACAAGATAATATTTTACTAATGCCAAAGAAGGAGTGGACATGGGGATTAGCAATGCTCCTGTTATAAGCGATTTCCTGTTATAAGCGGTCCTGCTATAAATGGTTCTGACTGTATGAAGAACATTCACAAGCTAGCTCACCATATTAGCCATTATTCACTCTCTAAGTTTCAACTGGAGAAACTGGCTTGGTACTTATAAAATAAAACACACCAGATATGGAGAAAAATATCAATGCAGAATGGGAAAAAAAACATCCCTTGCCTGAAAACACAACATGATGGAAGATACTTTCTAACAAATGAGATCAATCTGATTTAGACAGCTCTGTTAAACTGTACAAAACTTTGTTGATCATGAGCCTAAGTAACTGACAAAAAAACTGTTTGTAATTCACCAGGAACTACAGAAAATCTTTAGGCAAAACAAAAACGTTGCACACATACAGATACAAAATTGCAGCCTGTATCAAACTCTCCACAAACATTACTTGTAAACAAATACTAAATAAAGTATCAACAGCGGATGTAGCATTTCTTAATCATTGTATATACACAATTCAGCACTGATACTTACGGTGCCAAATGCTCCACGTCCCAACACATTGCCTTTTTTCCACTGAATGGTATCATCTTCCCCAGATTTACTACTATAAATTGTGCATTCACTGGCTGCAAAACTGCCTCTTCGTGTGTCCAGATTTATTTTAACTTCCTAGGAATAGCAAAATCAAAGACATATATAAATATAGATTGCACTGGAATAAAGCTGTAAAAATTAAATGTACACATAAATATGGAATATATATTATTATAATAGGTAATATCCATCTCTTGTAGGATTGCAGGAGTGGTGGTAGGAGAAAATGAAGGTATATCTACTTTAAAAAACAATGAGTTTACACTGGACTGATACTGTAATATTTTAAAAAAATAAACTGGAAACAAATTGTTATAAATGATGACTCTTTTTAACGTTGGCTCAGTGCCTGATCAGCATTTGCGGAAAAGGAAGACTGCCAGGGAAAGACAACCTTCCCCGCACATTTATCCTTCATTTAAGTCTACTGCCCTTCTGTGATATTGTGCAAAGTGCCAAAAGCTCAATTTAAACTTAACAAATGACTGTTCAATCTAAATCTCAAGGATTTAATTATCTGTCACAATGTCTGAAATGTCTTCCAAGAAATTTCCTGACTGACCTCCCCTGCTCCCAGTGCAACCGCCAGTTCAGCTGCACTAGAGATCTGATCCAGCAGGCACTCATTCTCAAAGTGAAGATCTGGAGTCTTTAACTGAGAGATAGAAAAGAATTATGAAATGGTTAGCAACTGTACAACAGCCACTTGCTGAGCTATGGTAGGAAGATAAGAGCATCAAATGGGGTCAAATTAACACTGCAACAGATCTATGACTGCAGCATTTGGAATCATGTAATTATCTGTTGCTCTCTGACAAGATGGGCGAGTAAAAATCTCTCTTTCTTCTCTTATGATAAATGCATGTAGTGGCACTTTATAGTTTTTTTTCACAATAGAGCATTAAAGTAGTCTTCTGCTTGCATTATTCATTTATCTGTACTATAAATCTACAACAAAACCCATAAGGTCAAGTATTTTAAAGCTTTTCGGCCCTGTTTACCAGGACCGTCTCAGTTGTCATTGCCGAATACCAGGCTGCAGCATTTGTTTGCACACTCACCCATTCTAATCTACATGTTCTTGGAAGCAACTTTTTAAAATGTAAGCCAAAACATAAAATGTAAAGACTCAAGGTCTTTGTTGCATTATGTTTAATATTTTGTTTTATTTCGTCTTTCCCTGGATGAGAGCATGCATATGAAAGAAAAACTACTGAAATAATAAATAGAAGTAATTATATAGTAATATTACTTGCTCACGCGGGGAGCAGTGGGAGGAGAATGGCTTTTCTCCCCATCATGGCATACTTCATGGCACAGGCACAAACACATTCACTCCCACCTGACTCCTGACAAATTTGTTGGACTTTACGGGATGTTTCCTGCTGCTAACCATGTTTTAACATATTACGCACCTGCAGGCTCAGGGGAAAAAAGAAAAATAAAGGACATATAGACAATATATGCTGGGGTCTTAGACTAACTTTCCCCCTTGAAAGGTCCTTGTTGGGTCTTATAGCTGTTCCTGCCTTCCTCCACCTTCACGTACACATTTAACGGATCTGGCCTGAGCATCACAGCCAGTTCTGGCCGCAGGTATCATATGGGGAGATGATGGCTTTCCTCCCCACCATGGGCCCACATGGCTCCGCTCTGTCGATATTCCAAGCTCAGATTAGACAAGATGATATTACAGGAAAAAATAAACAAAACTTGCTAGCCTGCAACTGCTCTCACCGGGTTGATTGTTTGATTTTCATAAGCCTTTCAATCCAAAGAAAGTAGGATTATCTCAGCTTTTAGAAGTTGCTAATTTTTGTGGAGAAATTTTGTGGGTAAAAATTTGGAATTTGGAAATTTTGCGCGGACAGCGGCATGCAGCCTACTCTTTCATCGATTTTGAACTGCCAAGGGTTCTTTAACGTGCATAACGTACACACG
>JBCEWB010288360.1:0-22576 GCA_039654565.1 Peronia peronii
GTTGAGAACTCGGTACGGCTTAGAAACCATTTCATGTTCTGTGGTAGCGTACCACCCCCCCCCCCCCCCCCCCCCCCCTCGAATTTTTCAGGAATAATATAGCAAACATTCCGAGAAAAGAAATGCACGCTTGCAACATAGCGAAATTTCCCTCCCAACTTCCAAAGCGTTGCTCCGTTATTCATTGCATGGTTCAAAAAGTTCATTATTTACAGATTTGCGCAACCTCAAACCACTATGACATACATGCGCTCCCCCCATCCCCGGTCCCTCACCATTTCCCCTGAGATGCCGTAGTTAACATCTTTCATTGTTATTTGTTAATTAGGATGTTGATAAACTTTTCGGTGTCCACATACGGAAATTCATGTCACAGTCAATGGGACACAGAGTAAGTTGCGTAATAGACTAGTACGAAGTAACATAAATTTCACGCATGCAGGCATAGACTGAAATGTCACGAATAGCATCAGAATAAGGCAGGCTAGGAACCTGTGCTGCCGCCTTATGAGCTTAGTACATACATTAGGTATTAATCATAAACCTAAACTTGGAGGCGTTGATGCACAGAGATCCATGGAGACGGATGATTATCTCTGTTGTCTTTGTGATCCACGCATGCTATGCCTTTCAAATGAAATAGGCCCTCCAGAAATGTCTTATCGACCACATAATTATGCCCTTTTGTGACAAAACGCGGCATATGCAGAAAATCAAATTTAATAAAGCCAAAAATTAAATAAGAAACGTTTCAGTATGCTTCTCAATAAATAACAATTTGCATATGACAAAAAAAAAAAAAAAAAAAAATTATAAAATTCTTGTTTTTCAAAATACAGGTATGGGATGAAGAACAAAATAATGCATCTCGACTTCGGGAATTCGAATCTGACAAAAACCTATTTTAACCTATATAATATACATTCTGTCAGAAGAGCGCAGACTATTATTAAGAGCGCGAAATAGGAAAGACGAAAGCAAGAGGGCTTCACTCATGACATAGGGATAGCTTGATTTTTCTTGTCAAACAGTTTGCCATCAATGTATTGAGGGGACACCTGGCCTCATGTGACCAACCTTACTGTTTGGGTTTTATCTCTAAAAGTGTCAAGAGGCCGATCTAGTCAAAATTCACTTTTTTTGTTTTTTATTACTCTTTCATCAGAAGTCCATTTCAAATAACCACCAAAGTATTAAACTAACCGTCTGATGGCGTCTTTATAAACCTACACTATTGTCTCAGGAATATGGACAAGTGTTATCATGTAAACTTTCGACAGTGTCTACGGACACTTATTGGATTAAAGTAACAGTGACGGGAAGGAAGAACTGATCCGTGACGTGGTATGAATCAGTTATGAATCGACAATTTTAATGCAGGGCATGGGGTGTGGTCTTTAAATATGTGACGTCCATTTGTAATACAATACATGTAACTTAAGGTTGTGTCTACGTGGTCACATAAGACTGCCTATTCGTTTGCATAGGTAATCGCACCAAACGCCTAAAAATAGGCACCTGCTTCAGTAAATGCCGGGGACCAAGGAGCTCCTTGCCGGAGACCAAACAAAGGGAGTCGCGGTGCCGAGGGCTTAATCGTCTGCTCTTCGGTGAAAGCCTTGTGCCGCGACTCGAAATTTGAATCTTACCGGGTGATGGAAAAGATTCGAAGATTAGAACCTGCATTTCTTTCAATGTATCAACGTCTAGTCTTCTCGGATGAGGACGAATACTTTTATGAGGCCTCGTATGTACGTGACGCACGGTGAAGAATCATTGGCAGTTAAAAATCCGACGAAGAGTATGTCATCTATCGGCGACACGCGATGGACCCAAACGTTTCCGTTTACAATAACAAAAAAACAGCTTCCGAGTTTTTCTCACCGCGACTGCCAATGCAAAGGAATAGGTAGTCCATGTGACTACGTAGATACAGTCGTAACTTCAAACCCCACTTTTGGTCGCGTAGCATGTAGGCTATAATTATAACAGATAAACTGCCTAAATCTCCTTTAGTCTCCCCCCCCCCCCCCCCGCCCTTTTCGTTTTCATTCACTTCCTTTCCCTGCCTCTGTCTTTCGGTTTCTCATTCTGTCTCTATCTCTCTCTGGTGCCTGCCATCCCCTGCCTTGCCCTGCTCCCTCCCCACACCCATTCACTCCCACGATAAAAAGAAGTTAATGGTGCTGATTTTAAAAAAAATAAATTCTTGTCGTTTTTATAAATTTTGGATCATATCCATGATTGCCAAATGGCTTGTTGATGTTTGATCTCTTTTGTTTTCTAATTACACGTCTCTTGTCTACTTCTAGAATAATTTTATTAAAACAAACAACATATATTCGAGCTAGGAGCAAACCAGTAGCCATGATTGAATCCTTTCCCCATTCATTCCTTTCTCCCGAAAATCAATGGTTAGATGTTATTGCTAGATTACCAAAGTATGATCGTCACTCTTGCTGCGTCCTTAGCGACCGGCATGGAAAAATCTTGCTGCATGTCAGATACAGGTGGCAAAGCATTATTGTAAGAGGAAGTTT
Source organism: Peronia peronii (assembly GCA_039654565.1). NCBI lineage: Eukaryota > Metazoa > Mollusca > Gastropoda > Systellommatophora > Onchidiidae > Peronia > Peronia peronii. The sequence goes on from JBCEWB010288360.1 coordinate 2,541, forward strand.
AATCCGTTATGTTTTGTTGTGGCCAAGGATTTCTGTCTGAGTATGGTCGCTCCAAGAGTGGATCATGCGATGAAAAAAAAAAAAAAAGAAAAGTGCGGAGAGGCTTGGTCTCGCTTGTTACGATTTTACGGCGCTTCGGCATAGTCACGACTACGCCAAGCCTGGTAAATTGTTCGTGTTGGGGTTTGGCGGCACGATCACGGCTATATTGTGCCCAACGCGTCAGAAGGGCTGATCAAGTAGGAAAGAGAGCGGGACAGAAAACAGGAGCAAGGAGTGGGAAGAGATGTCACCCCTGGAACGTTGAGAATGGCATTCCATAGGAGACATCCCACTGATGGCGGGCTTTCACCGCCTGCAGGTGGGAGCAGAGACCTACTTATATACCCCGAGCCCCTGCGGGAGAGCCAAACCCGGTATAAACGTAGGAGTTAAAAGGTATATCCAAAGATGTCCTTGTATGTAAATTGAAATGGTAGAAATAAAGGACAGTAGATGAATAGCATGATGGAAGACAGGGACAATAGTAGGAGAAGAACATAAACTCTCAGAAGGAGACCCTGCTAGTAGCGTCCGCCACCCTCCCAAAGGTTGGACATCCTTGTTAGAAAGGCAGTATAGAAAGCAGATGCATGAAATATCAATACTAGAAAGTAGTGCCAGTGCTGAAAAGCTAGATTAACGTATCTCATTAGAAATCACAAGAAATTGAAACGAATTGTAGGTGTACAGTAAATTAAAATTTATGATATTCTAGGCAAGCAAAGGCCTCCTTGCTTTCAGTACTGTTTAGTAAAGGAAAACATCTGACAACGGCCGCAATACCGCAAGTTTAAATTAGACCACTTTTTTCCCTTTTTTTTTTGCTCCTTCTCAGCCCCCCCCCCCCCCCGGCCCTCCACCCCCACCCGCCGTCCTTTCCCTTCGATCAGCTCCTTTTGTGCAGATTTTACTGGCGTTAAACGGCTGCAAAATTCCATTGCTTGCGAGTGGGTTGCTAAACGCTCCCTTTCACAACCGTATTTGACCATCATGCTTCTCATCGATGACCAGTCCGATATTGTCATAGATGCCTTGTGCAATGCATAGTCATCTTTACATTTTTTTGAGGAGCCTTAAAAGTTGTAAACAGTTTGGCAGGCGCTTTCGAAATTGAGTGGTGAAAGGGGGGGGGGGGGGGGGGTTTAGGAACAAAGACACATAGTGCTTGTATGCCCGGCAACGAACTTAAGTGAAATCTAGTAGATCTAAAAAAAATGTTTACCGGTACCTCAGCCAGTTTTCTTTTATGATTTTACTTAGTGAAATCCGGTTCAAGCGATGGTCTAAAGCTTATAAATCTTCGGTAACCGCAAATTTAAATTTACGTTTCGTGAGCCTTTGTTTCTTTTGCTTTTTTGTTTTCTTTTATTGACTGGACGGTCACGCGTTCAGCACGTCCACAGTATTGTTGCTCGGGAAACAGGGCGTGCGGTGGCAAACATTAAATAGTATGTAGCCAAGGCCAAAGACTTGCCTAGTAGCATGCACGATGAGGTGAAGGAGGATGTAGCATTTTAATGGACTTTTTGTCTCCAAAGTGGCACGATCTCTTCTGTAATAATGTTTTCGTCCGTGTTGGAGTCTGTGGAAACACAAAGTGACGACTGTTAGTCATTCCGACCAAAAGATGGGCATGGGCAGTACAGAGCGGCGAGAGGAGAACGGAACGTTTTCACAGTACGTTGTAATATGTTTTATAATGGCGATCATATATCAGGGTTCGGTTCAGATATACAACAGTGATTTATTATATCCCGATTGATGAATTAATTAGACGCAGGTTGAGAAGGAGCTCATTTTCATTAAACACTGATTGCCACCATCAGGAAGTCAGTTATGTTCTATATACGTCTTTCAACCTCCTGGTGGAGGTTATCTCGCGGAAGTCAGTGATGCGAAATAGAGATTTATAACATCAGTTTGGACATCCTTTACACTGTCTAGTTGCTAGAAAAGAACTGGAGCATTGCTTTTATTTCATAGAATTTGTCAATAGAGTTAAGTTTTGTTTTTAATATCATGTTACACGAGTGCATTCAGAGGTCAAGATTCTGGGGCTTTGAGAGACTTGGATTTTGTCCCAACTCCTTTTGAGCACTTCTTATATCATCCGTATACTCTAAGTCTACTTATCAGGACATTGCACTTCTGTATATTTCATATTGAGCCCCATACACTTTCTCCTAGCTCTATCTATCTGGTTTTCTTTGTCTCACTGCTGTTTCCTTTCTCTACCCACTTCCGTCGCTCTTTTCTCGTTGACCCATCCCGTTATCTCTCTTACTTTCTCCTTTGTTCTGTCCGTCTGTCTTTTTGCCTGCCTGTTTGCCTGTCTGTCTCTCGGTCTGTTTATTTTCCTCCCTCCTTCACTCCTCCTCCTGTCTCTCACACACAGGTTGTCTTGTTCGTTGTTGTAACTATCCCACTCACTATCGATGTTAATCAAACTGCAATGTCACTGTTAGGAAACAAATGAAGTGGATTATACTTTCAAATAACAGCACACTTGCATAGTATGCACCAGAAAAGACGTCATGATATTGGAATAGTGTGTTTTGTTTTCGAAAGGTGTGTAAAAAAAAAAAATGTATTTTTGAGTTAAGTGGGCACAGTGCTAGGTACCTGCGTGAGAGGGTTATGTCCGGGAAAGAAAATGAACAAGTGCTTAAAATTACGCTCTTAAATCATCTTGGTCAGGAGTTGAATGGACGGGACGACATTGCCACTTTAACGAATATATTATTATATATTCCCTTTTCAGGATAAAACAAAACGAAAGCTTTTCAGAGGAGGCCTAACTGGTTAGGTTGTTTGGCTATGTATGATGCTCCTTTGTGCTTTTTTTTGTTTTTTCGAGTATAAGCTTCGTGCAGTCATCCTGAACATTTGCAAGCAACTGAACATTTGCAAGCAAGGTTTTTATTTACAAAAAAGATAGTGTTTCACTCTCTGGCGGACATGAATTATGTATTTGCCCCAGTGGGCCTTAATAGCAAACACTTACGTGGCTTATTGTGTAAAATATTTTTTTGCCCAGTGAAGGAGTTTGTTTCATAAATTGAAGAGACTCAAGTTTGGCTTATTCGTTGGATTTAGTATACTAGTGCAATTATCAATATTGGACCATGAATCTAGATTTTCCTGGGAGTTTAAAGAGAGCTTCATCTGTTGCAGTATTGAAATATGAGCATTTACTGATTCCCCCCATATTGGGAAACATTACTGCGTGAACTGAATTTGTGGATAGTATAAATCTAAAAAAAATTACATATATATTAACATAACTTGAAACAGGTATGTTTTAGAAGCCAAGCATTGGTTTCATGGCATTGATGTAACAGTTAATAAGGTGTACATTGTCTGTTTATTGTTATTGTTTGTTAGTCTCTTAAAATATGGAAGTTTTAAGACGAAAATGCTCCACATTGAAACTTAAGCAAGGTATTCGTGATCTCAGCAAACTGAAGGGTTCGAAAGATAAGAAGGCAGAGAAGATCTCTAAGCCCAAAAGTTTGGAGCGTTATGTGGCCACTGCAGAGTATACAGCTCAAGCTCCAGGAGAGTTACCTTTGCAGCCTGGCCTGATTGTGGAAGTGTCAGAGAAAAGTAATAGTGGTAAGTAGAATAAGAATACCTACAGAACACCCTCATAGTGACGCTCTCATTCATTTTGTTGCCACTCAGATTTCATTTAAATGCGTCCAATGTACAACCAAATCTGAAAAAATGAGAATCCTGTTATATCACACCATTGGTCAGATTCATAAATACACATAACATATTGTTAGTGTAATATATCTCAGCATGAATCCAAAACATAAGATCACTACAATAATTTGTGCAGCATTATGATCTACCTAAGAGTTAACAGGATATAGATATAGGAAAGAGACTTGTTGTTTTGAAAATATTGTGCAACAGGATCTTAGATATAAAGAGCATAGTAAGTCAGTGAAGTCATCTTTGTTAATATACGTGTGATAAGTGCTGCTACAATTTATAAACTAGCAGTTTTACTCTTGGAGATTTATAGTCACAAGGATAACAAAATTTTTTCAGTTCACACCTTATGAGTAATAAGGATATTCTGGAGAACAGAAACTGATTGTGAGTCATGTTTTTTTTTGAATGAATGATGGCGCAAAGAGGATGGATAAATATTTTTTCCCATTAGCATGAAAATAGTGTGTTATATTCGTTACAATTGACGTCAATACTAACACAATTGCCAAGTCATTTTGAGGGGCGTTGACATAAATGTATCATGTGATGCATGTGGGCAATACATTGTTGGGTGAAATTATGTCTGAAAGTGACATTATGTTCATGTGTTCATTTCCAGGCTGGTGGTTTGTGAACTCAGAAGATCAGCAAGGGTGGGTGCCAAGCACTTATTTGGAGCCAGAGACTGGAAGTGACTCACAAGAAAAGGAAGGACCCATGGCACCTCCAGGAGAAGGTTTGTAGAATCAGGCATGGACATAAATAGCTCAGTGTTTCACCATCTGAATCTAGAAAATAAACACTTGGTCTTCTCTTTACTGTTCTTAGACATTATGCATGCATACCTGTGATCCCAGATTTTGTGCTTTTCTGTGATACACTTTCGTCTGAAAAATATAGTTGATTGCTCCATCTATCCTTGCCCCATTAATGTAAGAAAATGCTGTCATTTGTTTCCGCCTTGTGTTCTAAGCATGAAAGAAATCAAGAAATGGTGGCTAGTAAAGATCAGGGGTGATGATAGACCAAATCTCAAAGTAGAAGGGCAGTTTTGAGAAATTGGAAGTAAAATTTGGTAATGTAACACTGGAGAACTAATCATCAAATATCCATGAAGGATTAGTGTTTTTGGCACCATGATGTTTTACACATTTTTTTGTGTTAGAATGCATTTTAGTGCAGTTTTTAAACTGGTAGTTTAAAAAACAAATCAAATGCATAACATGAAATGGACAGAATTGCCTTTTGTGGTATCAGAATAATTGTGGTGCAACCATTCTGGGACTTTTTTTTTCTAAACTTTTGCTCGTAAACAGCTTTTCATCAAGTTAACAATTTACTGTAATTGATTATCTCTGACGTTTGATCTTTGATACTGCAACAGAGTATTTAATTTAATTTGCTTGCCTTACAACGATTTTTACATCAAAAGGGGGTCTGCAGCAGACAGTTGACTAATCCACAAATTTAGAATCAATTAGCTCTAGATCAGAAAACATACATATATTTGCAAATGAGTCCCTCATTTTTTTTTTGTCCCATCTTTTATATTTAGTATAGTCTCCTCTGGTTAAATGTTCATCTCTTTTCATAGTGGAATTTTCTTATCAGTCATGAGAATGTTGATTCATGTTGATTGTTGCCGATTGACTTTGCCAGCATCAATTTGATAACAAACTGATCTGGTTCGATGAGTAGCTCATTGCTGCTTCCTCTTAGTATTTGTCAGTCAACTTGTTTTCTTCCAGGTCTTCTTATCCTCTACTTTTCTAAAAAAAATTTTTGATGGGAAAGAGATAAGAACTCACATTATTTTGCGCATGCTATGTTAGATTATTCTTCAATCAGTAGTTCACGGCCATGCTGTTGTACACCATTGTTTATTGTAGTTGACAAGGATCTTGCTAGCATATCACTACAATTTCATCAATGTCATAACTAGTTTTTAGACAGGCATGGAAGACAATGAGCTACTTAAGGCAGTCGAAATGAACCTTTTTTACTGTTCAAATCCCAAGTTCTGATTATTATGTCAATGATTATATAGTATGGTAATGTTTCATCTGAAGTAAAAACAAATAGAAAATACACATAAATAATTGATCTTGTACTATCACTTTAAGATATTGAGAAAAACTTGTTATGACACATCATTTGATAGCTTATGCCATTATGATTCTGTGGAATTAATATATAATCCTATTTCTTTGTTTAATGGCATAATCTTGTAGCTCTCATGTTAAGTTTTGCCATTAGTCATCAATGGTAATCTGATCTATGCCAGTGTCATAGAGCAGTGATGGTTTATTACAAGGGCATGATTGTCTGACAGTGAAACTGAAATGGATTTGTTTTTTTTTGTGTGTGTGTTTGTTTGCATTGCATTTAGTATCTTCCTTGGATATTTGGCAAACTTACTAAATTTTATACTTTCCTACCATGTCTATACCCCACAGAGGAGAATCATTTGTGCATAGAGAACTTTACAGCGGCCAGCAGTGATGAAATTAGCCTGGAGAAAGGAGCAGTGGTTCAAGTGTTACAAAAGAACATGGATGGCTGGTGGCTTGTGAGGTAAACCACTTCAGTCTCTGTCACTCCCTTCACGGCTGCCATGGCAATAAAGACCAGAGACAGACTTTTTTGTTTTTCATATGAGACACGATACGATTAAATCAGGCACTAGTACATTTTTTAGCATGTAGAGTTATTGGTTTCATGTAAAAGCTTGTTCAGTTTTCTTTCTATTCGTGAAAAAAAAAAAAAAATTGTTCTACATTGAGTAGATAGAAGTCAAGATATCAGCAAGTTAAAAGAGTAGGGATGACCTGCGAGTAAGAAATGGATGATCAATTTTGTTAATCGGTATTCTCATTTAGAGTCACTAAATTACAAGTATTGGACTTTTGCTAAATACATTTCAGCAAGTGTAACTCTGAATTACATTGTTAAATTTTAAAGTTTAAAATTTACATTTTACATTTTTTGGGGGAGGACTTAAACTGGTTTTGTGCACAAAAAAATTGCATTAAAGATTCATTCACTTTTGAAGAACTGTGATTTTTCCAGTCACCTTGGTCCGATGAACACCTGATTCCATTGTGTTTCATTTCATATAATGTCATTTTTGTGTGTGTTTTTTTTTTTTTTGCTGTTGTAGTTGTTGTTGTTTTCAATTTCATGTTTGTTTATTTTTATTGTTATTTTTGTTGTTCCTGTTATTATACACTGATTCATGGTGAGTCTTTGAAATCAAACATTGGTATGTTTTTTGTCTCCTAACAAATGATTCAGATTAAGATTCAGATTAGATTCAGCTAATCAGAAGTTTATAATATGTTGTATAACAAAATTTAGACTGGTTGAACCTAAAGACTCTGCCCAAGAATCACTCTCTGAAAATTCCAAAATGGCTGGTAATCCTTTCCAACTGATTATTTTAAAAAAAATATTTGTTGACAGATGTTATTTGCTAAACATCTTTAAGATAATATTGAAACAATAGATATATTTCAGAACTTTTGATCTGAGATCATTGGTTTGATTTTTTCTGTCTCCAGCTGGAGAATAGCCCAGCAACTCGTGGCGTATTTTGTAAGGTCAGCTTGAATTTCTCCTGTTTTTTTTAATGAGACTGCTTCCACTATTGATTTTGATAGTAAACTTCAGCCAAAAACCCTCCCCTTTTTTTAATCTTTAAATCCAGAGAGATTTTGCATGCACAGATACATTATTTTTACATGAGTATATAACTTTTGTCACTCATTTTCTTCAGATATGAAGGCAGGGAGGCCTATGCTCCAGGCACATATTTGAAGAAAGCAAGCAATGCCAACATAGTATCAATGGTTCAGAAGTCACGCTTGAGTGGGGTGGAAATCATCAGCAGTATTCAAGATGTCAGTAATCTTCTGAATCAGGATGGGAAGTCCAACAAAGAGGTAGGCAGGGTCGTTTTATGCTAAACATTTTGTTACGAAAAGCACTGTAAGTTGTATAAAATGGTTAGATATACAGTCGAGCACAGAAAAGTCAAACATGCTGGTCTCAAAATCACAGAAATGTCGAACGCTGTTGTTGGTCCTATTTTGAGTCCTATAATTTCTTTGAATTATTAACACACATTTCTCAGACTCTCCACAAACATTTCTCAAACAACTTCATCATCATCTCCAGATCTTAAAGTAGCAGAATATCTGATTAGGGTCATTTTTTTGTCTGGTCCTGCTCGTCCCAGGCTGTTTGTGATAAGGAAAAGGCTTGTGGAAGTGGTAGGGGTAGACAGTGTAAAGTGTTGGTCTAAATTTTGGTCTCGTTGAAGATGAATCACTGGGTGGGGGTGGTATGGTAACTGAGTGGGACGGTGGACATCACCAGGCCATATAGGCTGTGTATATTGCAAAGAATAGCCATAGCCTACATGAAGCGATGCATGCACAACAATGTGGTGGAGTGGTAACGCACTGCCCAAAAGACAATGGATGATGTCATATAGTAGAACTGTATGAGGGGTGCTAACTCCTAGAATACTGTTAAGGTCGTACCACATTATTTTGTGTCGTAGTTATATCCCCGTTTGTTTCTTTTTAATCTTCGAGAAATTTGAGCTTTCCATGCTTGACTGCAGTTTTTGTATATGGTGATTTGTGCTTTCTGCATAGTTTGTACAAATGATTGAAGAGCACAGATGAAAATAAAGTTGAAGGCCACCAGCATTATTGGCTGCCGTGAGATTTCTCCTTAATAGAGAAATTCCTGCATATTTTCTATTTGTACAAAGAAAATTTTCTGTGTCACATGATCGGATTTTTCAAACATATTATAATTATTATAATTAATATAGAGAAAGGGAGATAAATGTGGTCTACTTTGGTTAAAAAAACTATCAGACTACAACTCTTCCGTGGCCATATTATATATTCATGTTCAGAGTTAACACTTGTGGCTTCTTGGTCAGTAAAATGTGAATTTCTCAGAAGACCCGTCTTTGGCATCTGACTCATTCCACAGAGCGACACAACATATCTTTATAGCATTCAAATAATGTAATTGGATGCAAACTTTTTCCAGTACACACTCAGAGAATGATTTTCTTCCTGTGGCTCAGTGTTGTATGAAATGAATACATAAACCAGTATGAATATGTACATCAGTGAACTGGTTCTTGCTTTCCAAACTTATTGTTGAAACTAGTATCCAGAGCAAATTTGCTATTGGATGACATAATTTGTGGATGTGGAATATCTTCAGAATTTCTTGGAATTAAAGAAAATTCTGTAACTTTATTATAGAATGTATTCTACAAATTATTCGATATATATTTATATGTATGCATTTTTCTTTTTCTCTTCAAATAAACAGAAGCCAGCCTTACCGTCAAACAACAAAAATGCATCAAGACCCTCCTCCTCAGTAGCTCCTATAGACAAACCAACAGCCGTCTTCAAACAAAGATCATTGGAAAGAGGTGGTAGTTTGATTCCGCCTCCACGGCAGAACTCAGTCACGGTAAGATGTTGTTGGATTGTGCTGATTGTTTAATTTCTGTAAGTTTGCTTATCTGCAACATTAGATATTTGTACTTCCTTTCATTCTTAATCTCCTGGTCCAGGTTGTTGTTCCTACCATTTATTGTCAACACTTGATTTCCTTCTATATTTTCCGTTCAGAGCCTTAATTTTGTACTAAATTATCCAGATTTCATTTTTTCACTTATCTCCCTTAATTTTACGTAATGATCATTTCGTCATTTTATAACATTGCTGTGTCCATTTCAGCATTCACAAGTATTTAATCAGGATACACACATTAAAGCTTCCTTTGATGCACATTTTTTTTTTTTCTGGTCATCAGGACCATTGATCTGAGGCCATTCTTTTTATCTGAGCAATTCTTAGTTTCAAGATCAAAAGCTTTTAAGAAAATCATTCATTTGGCTCTGATTAAGCAGATAAACTCAAACATTTTGTAACAGATAGCTGTTGAAAAATATTATTAGATTATGAGCCTACATTTATATAATATGAAACCCTTAGTTTCATGATTAAAACTTATATAGAAAGTAATCATGGAAGAAAGAAAAAGGATCCAGCCCAGTTATTGTTCACAATTGTTAGTATTCATGAATCATCATTTTCAATCTTTTTCAGAAAATGAACAAATCACCAGCTGTCAATAAAGTAAACATTTATGTGACTGCTGAAGATTTTGTGGACACTGTTGGTGATGGGTTGAGCTTTCAGAAAGGTCAAAAGGTTCAGGTAAGCCGGTTTGAGAATTTAATCGAATATCTGATATTTTAGAGATAAAAAAGTCAACGTTGGGACTTGCATGCAGATGTAGTACTGCACGCATCAAATAACTGCACTGGCCTAGCCATATCAGGGAATCATCAGTCATAATGTATACGCTTCAGAAGTGCCTTTTGTGCTGTAAAAACCAGCAGAAGTTAGCTAGTAGGAGGAGTATACTTTACACGTATGTAATATTATTTGGCATTTAGAAAGCCTTTTTCAAGAGTCATAATTACAGTGCATCAGAATTACAATAGTCCTCATTTTGCCAGTCAAATGACATAGTACATGTAATTAAAGTATGTTTTGGAAAATAAATAAAATATCCTGTTCACATTTTCAACATTTATATGAGCTCTTTTTTTTTTTTTTTTTTTTAAATCTGGCAATGAGAGAATTGTTTTTTTCATCAACATTCTCACAAGAATATGCTTTTTTGCAGCTATTGATATAGTTAGTCTTTTTTGAATAGCTTTAAACAACTACAGTATGTTTGAGGCAACTTTTGTCGACTCATGTGTGGTGGGAACTGCTACTGTGTTCCTGGCTATTGCTTCACATGGCATTGTTGCTAAATGGCATTTGCTATGTTTATGACTTACTGTTCTGAAGGCAGTTACATGTGCACAAATACAATTTCCTAGACCAATCTAAATTATTGTGCAGAAATTTGCCACAGTGATTGCTGATAGATTGCTGTGCTAGGATACTTCTTCTGGGACAAAACCATAGCTGTTGCTATGTACCTAAGCTGCCGTTGATTGGTCGTCTTTTTTTTTTTATAAATCAAGTGAGTTTGAAATTTGTTGGATTCATCTTTAAATCTTCCTTTTGTGTCAAGTGAGAGTCACTACTTTTTCAGCATCTTCAGTAGAGAATTGTTTCAATGGGTCAGTATGATGTTGAAAAACATTATTATTTTTCATATATAACATCATTTAAGATAAACATCACTTAAGCTCGTAGGGAAAGATAAAAAGAAACTGATCATTTGTGGGAAACAATATGTCAAGACTTTTGCGGACAGATGGCATTTTGTTTGCAGTTCCAAGACATTGAATTCAGTGGACTTGTTCTAAATTTCTGTGTGGCTGGAAGCTTGACCCCGTGGTAGCCAAAATCAGATGGTGCAAAGTGTCGTATCTTTTTAGTTCGAATGAGTGGAAAGATATCTATCTCACACTTACTTTCTCCCATATATTATGTTCTTGCAAATAGCAGGCTGCACAAAAATTACCCACATTGTATTAAATTGTTCACAGCATAATGTGTTACACAATGTAAACAAAGAAAGAAAGCACTTCTATCACATGACAACTCACAGTATTAAACAAACCTTGGTTCACTGCCATTATGCGAGAGCTGGGAAGATTTAGAACAAGTCCATTGTGCCAGTATGCAAAAGTGTCTGTTTCACAGGTCCATTGAATATATTTTTTTATGTGTAGTGGCCATTGTTGTTTTGACAGCTGTAAGTATCACTGGCTACAGTGTTAAACATATGAATGTTACATCATTGTATATATATATTTTATATATATAGGTGATTGAAAAGACCCCCACAGGCTGGTGGTTTGTCCAGATGGGTGATGAGGAAGGCTGGGTACCGGCTAACTATCTGGAGCCATACAAAGGTCCCACGGTATGATGAGTACAAAATATAACACAAATTTATGACCCTCTAGCTTGGAATGAGTCGTAAGATGGAAATTTTGGAATTTGAGTTATATGCATGTCTTAAAAGTGCATAGCTTAAGGATGATATAGAAAAAGTGAGGCCAATTGGTTGAATATTTGAAAAATTATGACTCTATTATAAACTTGCACATTCTCAAGTCAGTCATTTCGAGGAAATGCTTATAGAAGTTCAGTCACATGTTTGCCTAGCCACCGTATAGTTAAAATTTTTCGAATTGAATGCAACTTGCCATGAATCAAGAACATTAACTTATCAAACAGGACAGAAAATTTCAACAAGTTTATTGCACAAATAAACATTCTGCGCAAGAAAGATTATTATAGTAACCTGTGGTATAATCCTGAAAATGTAATAAAATTCTCTAGTAAAAGTACAATAGCCATGAATGGCATTCCAAAAACGTTTCAGCCTTTTATAACAATACAGTCATACATGGGCACTTCTAGCACAGTCCTGGACATAATGTTATATATATTTCCACTTTGGTTTGCCCAATAGCTCGATTCATTTTGAATTTAAAAGTTTATGTTCAAGCCCTGTTCAGCCACATTCCTTTGCTTACGGTGAAACTTTTCTATTTTTGCTCATTCTCTCTCCATCCTCACATGTGATGAACTGTTCACCATCTATGATGATCTGTTCTCTGTCTCATCAGCACCCTCTTCTTCTTTACCCTCGCGATCTTCTTTGGTAGTGACAGTAGATCTAGATCTGTGGCTAGACGGACCAGGCTGGCCATCCCCGCTATACTATCCATGTACAGTAGAGATGAGCACAGTTCAGGAAAAAAAATCATCGTACAAAATTCAGAGACCGAATGATTCACCGTTATTGTTCCATCTCCGTATGCTAATGAGATACACATAACAAAAATAGGACAAGAAGAAGAGACAATCAAATTCCATAGTAAAATAAGCTGATTGCATCGTTGCAATAGTGAGTAACAGCAGCGTCTTTTTGCTGTTCTATTTAGGACTTCTAGAGCAGGAAAAGACCATTCGGAATATGTTAACTTTACAAGTTGAAATGAAAGTAAATAGTAATTGAAATGAATCATCACAAATAGGCAAAATCCCATTATCACTCATTACCATTCGTCAAAATAATTCACAATAAAAAAATTGAAAGAGAAGAGGCAGAATTTTATTGCAATATTTGTTGTGTATGAAGAATAACGAACACAAAACATGATACAGTCGTTAACTCAGATTTGCCCAATCTCGACCTGTGAATCTATTTTGCCCTGTATCTCAAAATAGTGATCTGTGTCCTATGACTCGTTTCGAGCTAGAGAGTCACATTTTTGTTTACAGATCTCACAGATATTGAAACCAGAAAACATCTTTTAATGACATGTATTTCATATTCATAGCTTTTATCCAAAACACTCTGTGCTGAACCCTTTGATTAAAACTCTATTATTTTCTTTTGAAAACAAACATGCAGGTCATTTTTTAGTATGGTTTCTTACTCAGGCTGCACTGTGCAGTATGAGCTAGCTTAATCGCAAAGGTAAAATATGGTATTTTCTAATCGTGCTTTGAAAGCTTATTGCTTGCTTTCCTGATTCCAATGTTTAACATGGAGAAAGTGACTTTCCATATCTATAGAGCCATTGGGTTTTAAATTTGTGCATGATCTGCTATAAAAATTGTCACTTATATCTTAACCTTTTGAGTCAAGTCAGTCAAAATAGAGATAGTAAAGTTGAGGGACAGCTTCTTTTTTTCTAAATTATGGAAAACATTGCTTTGCTCTTTAATTATCGACCAAATGAACGAGCAATCTTGAAATCCTCATATATCTAGTGACAGTTTCTGTTTCGCATAGTTTCATAAAGAGTCATGTGATGTAGTGAAAATTAACCACTTTTCAAACTGCAAAGTTGTTCTGTATATATTTAAGGATATTTTATTTCTCTTTATTTTGATGTTTAGAAGCATTAATTTTACAAACACTTGAATATCTTTGACTTTATTGCTAGGGTCTGAGGAAGTGGGCTGGTCAAACAGAAAAAAAAACATCAAGGTGGATAAAGCTGTTCTACATTACTGTTGCCATGTTTTCTCTCATGTACTTGAGTAATTAATGGTGAACAATGTAGAGGTGATTTATTTAAGCAGCCACAGAAAATGTGAAGTGCTAACTTGTAGTTCACAAGATAAGTGCATGTTAAGAATTTTTTTTACAAATAGTCTGTTGTATTTTCATATTAAAATTATCTATTGTGTTGTAAGTGTTAAGTTGTGTTTTAAGATGCAAAATATGTCATTGTTTATCCTGATTAAAACATGCTTGTTTCAAACTCTTATTAACAGGACATGGCAGTTGACATAGAGACAGTTGATGCTGGGGAAGAGGGTGCTAGTGATGATGATGAAGATGATTGGTATGCCGACCCAGATCAGGAAATTGGACCTGAAATTATTTCCTCAACTGATGTGCATCCTGCTAAACGACCCCTCCCACCAGTGCCGAAAGAGGATTCAAAACCATCTGCTAAGACAGCATCTAGACCTTTACCACCGGCCCCTGGTGACAACAAACAGCTATCATCACTTAGGCAATCAGATACCCCTCAGAAACTCCCCTTGAAGCAGGCTCCAAAACCACCACAAAAGTCTTCACCATCTGAATCAGCAGAGAAATCACAATCAAGTAAAGGAAAGGTGCAAGCTGAAGGATCACAGGATTTAGCTGCTCTTTTGAAAGCAAGGTTTGCAGCCAAGTCTGGTACTTCTGGGCATTCTGGGAATTCCTCTGATGAAGATTCAAACAGGACGCCTAAACCAGTGGTACCTAAACCAGAAAGCTCCAAACCCCAAATACCCAAACCAGCAGGTATCCCGTCACTTCCCATCAAACCATCTGATCTAAAGAAAAATGGTCGGGAATCAGGTATATCAACACCTTTTGGTGCTACTGAAAAAAGTCCTTTCAGCAAACCGCCTCCTCCTGCAAAAGCTAAGCCACTGAAACCGCCAACCCCATCAAAACCTGGAGGAGGAGACCCCTCACCAAAGCCAGTGATTCCATCAGTACCAGCAAAGCCACCATTAAAGCCATCACCTTCTAGTGGGATTCAAAATAACAAGCCTTCAGAAAGGGGCAATGTGAAAGGTATGGCAGCTGCTTTTAGCAATGCCCAGGCCTCAAAACCTTTGCCAAGTGAGAAACCTAAACCAGCTGGTAAACCAGCGGTGACCAGCAAACCAAAACCAGTTTTGTCAGCCAAACCAGGTGTTCCCAGCAAACCATCCACAAATAGTGAAAAATCTTCACAAGGTATAAACAACTTGATTAAAAGCCTGGATAACAAACTCAGCCTAGGCCATGACTCCAAGCCAGCCACTGAAACCAACAATCGCCCGCCAAGTGTGTCCTCAGTGTCTCAGAGACCCTCTGTTGCTCCTCCACCAGTCCCTACACAGAAAAACAGCAGCAGCACATATGTTGCGCAGTTTGACTTTATTGCTGAGAGGGACGGAGAACTTGGACTGAATGAAGGAGATGAGGTCGAAATGCTGGAAGAGGAGGGTGATTGGTGTCTCGTTAGATTTTGGGATGACGAAGGTTGGGTGCCGACAGCCTACTTGGAAAAGGTCTAAATAGCAAATCTGTACCAAAGGCTGCCAATTTTTCCATCACAGATTATAATCCAAGATTGCTCACTTATTCCTGTCTCTTCATCAATCATACATATTCTTGGTAAGAGTATTGGATGAGTGAAGCCCATTGAAGATAAAGAGAAAATATGCATTAAATTTGCACTGCTTTGTTTTATTCTTTAAATATCACCATTTAGATAAGGGTACATAATTTTTTTTTTTTTAAAACCAAAATTTCAGAGGGATAGAACTGCTGATGTAGACAAATTACATTTTGTCTCATATTATCGCAACAACAAATTTTGTTCATAATACCTGTATTGTTGAAGCCAGTTATGCACTTTAACATGTAATATAATTTGTTATCAAATATTCATAATAACAAAACTGAGATTAAGAATTAACAGTAATAAGAAATTTATCTCCACAGAAAACATTTCTCACCAGTGGTGTTTTATTACAAGTGGTATTGTTATATTTCTTTGAAAATTCCAACATTCCACAAGAGTGGCACAAAGAAGAAGAATCTAAGTACGAATATTTTCCATTGCCCATTGTTGAATTCTGTATTGTTTTAGATTCTTGCAAAAAAATGTTGCAAATTAGAAATAAACTAAAAACTGATATGTGTACCTGATGCCAAATGCAGTCTTGATTGATTTCACATTTTGTGTGTGTTTTTTTTTTTTTCAATGAATTTATCTTCATATACCTATAAGCTTCAAGTGAGGAGCATAGATTGTGGTCATATCAGTTAAAAAGTGGGTCACAATGTTTCTGTTTAGATTGTTTGGTTTCTATTTAGACTGGACCAGCAGAAACTTATATATACATATTGTGGATAGGCAGTCCAGCCATGAGAGCCCATATGGGTCACAATATTCTTATGTAAAGTGGACCTGTAGGTATTTTTTTTTTTTTTTTTTTTTGTGGATGAGAAATTTAGCAATCTAGCCATGAGAGTCCATATATATGACAATACTCTTGTATATTGTGCATGGGGAATTTAGCAGTCTAGCCGGGAGAGCCCATATGTCCAACAATATTCTTATGTGAACTGGACCAGTGGAATTTTTTTTGTATATTGTGGATGGAGAATTACCAATCTAGCCTTGAGAGCCCATATGGGTTACAATAATTTCTTTTGTGAACTGGACCAGTGGAATTTTTTTGTGTATTGTGGCTGGAGAATTACCAATCTATCCTTGAGAGCCCATATGGGGCACAATATTCTTGTGTGAACTGGACCAGTGGAATTTTTTTTTTTGTATATTGTGGCTGGAGAATTACCAATCTAGCCTTGAGAGACCATATAGGGCTCAATATTCTTTTGTGAACTAGACCAGCAGAAACTTTTTGAATTTTGTGGATGGTGAATTTAGCAATCTAGCCATGAAAACTGGAATGAAAAGATATGTGAGCCCTTTTAAGCAGCCAGATGTTAGGCACATTGACTGGAAGTGAGAGTTCATGCAAGCAGAGTGTTTCAAGTGTAAATGTGTGAAAAGTTGATGAGGAGCAGTGCATCTCAGTATTCCTTTGTAATAGAGGTTATACCTTTCTTAGTCCAAACCAGTTCCTGCATTTCTTTATCATTTTGATATTGCCCAAATGAGTGCTAGTAGGAAGGAATAGGTAACGGCCTGCAGCTAGCTGGAATTTCTTTGGGGAGAGAAACAGAGTGTGAATGCTGTGGTGTCATAATGTGTCTTTCACACTCTCAATCCAGGGTTTTCTGGGTCTTCTCCACACCTTGAAGCCAGTGTGTGTCATGGTGATGACCCACTGTTCCTGTTGGTGCGACTGCATTTGGTGATGTCCAAACCATCTGACTTTCATTTCTGCTTTGAGATACATATACAATTTTTGTTTTTTTTGTTTTGGGATTTAATGGCAAAATACATGTAAGAGTGACTGAGATTCAGTCATTTTGCCATTCATGTAATATAAAGGCTTGAGGTCATGATTCATATGTAATAAAATCATTCATGTTCATGAAGAAGGAGAAATAGCCCATGGAATTTGAGAGGCAGTCATAAGATTTGACAGTTCTCTGAGCTTGTGATGTTGATCTAATGGAATTGTGTTGAAGTTGAAGTTATTGATTAACAAAGAAAAATTGAGTTATGTTAAAGAAAGTCAATGATAATGAATTGGCAGGTTATTGGCATTGTAAATGATGTTGATTCATTTTTGTATTCTCATGTTAACAGTCTGAGGGATGAAAAAAGAAAAGATCAGAGCGTTTACATTTTTAATTTTTTTTTTTAAAATTCAGTCGCACAAGTAGCCAACACAATGTAAAGTTGGATATTAGATTGTTTAGAAATTGCTGCTCATTGATTGAACATGTTAAAAAAGGAGGTACTTGGTGCAAGAGATATATGTGCCTTAGCATACCATAAAAAATGTATTTAGAAAACTCATCAAGAATTGCTTCAATTAGAGGGCTCAGATAATTTGTAAGTGTATTTATACATATGTACCTTGATTACTCATTATTTATTTCCATGATCATTGTCTTGTTTTAAAACATGTTGTTGGTGTTGAAGCTATATCATCCCACCAAAAATTGCCAAGAATCAGAAATGTTGTGATGGAGCAGGGTTTTCCATTATTTTATCCTGGAAGGATGGCCGGCAATGTTGCTGCTGATGATAACGTACCATATCTGTGGGGATGAAGCAAAAGCAGCCTGTTTGATTTCATGGTATCAGCGTTGAAACTTCCTTTATCAATTTCCAGTCATGGATTTTAGCACCAACCATGGTGTTGTGGTTCGACTATCACTTTGATTATTTCAGACTGTTTGGAGTTAATTCTTTTGTTAGCAATAATTAGTAAATTAATAATTAATTGTCAGCAATAATGACTATTGTTCATTTTCGGTCATTACTGTTCATTGTCTGCTGTGAAAAGGGTCTGAATCCATGAAATGTTCTTTCAGTCATGTACATAGTGTATATTTTACACAATAATGTGAGTATAGTTTTTCAAAGAGATTTTACTATTAGCTTCAATGGAAAAATAAGATAAGATCTGCTTGCTCTCATTGTATACCTCTTCTTAAGGGGAAGGAGGGGGGGGGGGGGGGGGACACTACACCTTAAGGTGAAATTCTTTATTAATGGACCTAGGAGGTTGTTATTATATGGAAATAACATAGGTGATACAGTTTGAAGAAAAATGATGTTAAAATATGATTTCAAGTTGGTTGCTGTGATTATGCTGGCCATATTGGATTTTATTTACATAATATAGTTTTTAATCTGAAATAACTTTCTTAGTTATTGTCCAATTTCAACAAAACTTTGGGTGACACTTCATAAGTTCATTCTTAAGATCTGTTCAGAGAGATATTTTGCCTATATTTCATAACTTTTAACAGAATCATTAATATGAGGACATCTTCCAAAAATGTAAAAAATACGCAAATTTTGAACTTCAACTACTGCTGAAATATTCATGACACTAGTTACCTCAAAAAGGGCTCTGAACAGGTCTCATATATGTATCAGACAATATGTATACCAAATTTCGTAACAATCTGTTCAAAATGGTAGAAGTTATTTTAGAAAAATGTTTTTTAAATGTTGTTTTGAGAAAATTGAAGAAAACAGCCAAAAATGTTTTATGCTAAAAATATACGATAAATACGATTAAAATTGCCTTGCATTGTATCCAGCAGCTTCATGCTCTTTGATGGACTCTTTGCATGCCTTGTGAATGGCTTCCAGTCTGATTTTTTTTTCTTTTCATCTCAATCCCAGATGCATTGTCCATACTCTTAGCTTTTTTTTACTGGGCGCAACAATGGTTCTTCCTCTTCATATCTATAGATCTTTCTTGTGTCTGAGTGGATTTTTACTAGTTGTAGAGGTCAGGAGACCAAGGTCTAGTTTTCTTTGAAGTGAAGATTGTGTTGGTATATGGATCTGAGAAACTAGATCTATGCAATGAGCTAGGAATTGATGATGTGTCTGCTCCCCGTTTCCATTGCTGTGCTCCTGTTTTCGTGAGAACATCGATCCTGCCACTATGTTTAGGTCCTATCATGTTTGTTTACTTTCTCCAGGGATGGGATGAAGGGCTTACAAACAGTTGGATGCCCAAAAGCTACTGCAAGACCAGATTATTGATCCGTGTGGTACACGACACGCATGCCAGTTGCCTAGTGATCCGAAGCTACCACATTGCTAATTATATATTCCAACGAATCAGAAAATAGTACGGAGAAACCCGAGCCAATGAAATTTTTTAGTGATCTCTGAGCTAGAATAGAGACCGTCCGAACGCTAATGAGGTCAGTAGAGTCTGTCAAAATCTCAAAAACGTCATATATAGTAGGCTATAAATAAATAGCTCTGATTAGCTGGTAAAAGAAGGCGAATTTAGACAGGGGACATCCTGACCTTTACAATGGTATGCTATGTTAAGGATGGACAAAGAAATGCAAGCTGTTTTCAGTGGTAGAAAAGCAGTTTTTATGGTATTTTTTCTACAATTTTGTGACAACATGAGAGAGGTTATAATTTCAAAATCTGTTTTAAAATGGTAAATGTCTAAAAGTTGTAATTATCTTTGTTGTTTTATGATCTAAAGATGCTAAAAAAGCCAAAACCATCAAAAACCCAAAAATGAGAAAATGACCCAAATTTCATATAACTGGCT
>JBCEWB010288471.1:0-18756 GCA_039654565.1 Peronia peronii
GTTCTTTTCTAATTATTTTCTGGGTTTTTCTTTTCATTTCTTTTCTTTTCTTCTGTTTGTTCTTCTTTGTTTGTTTTTCTTTTTTGTTGTTGTTGTTGTTGTTGTTGTTGTTGTTGTTGTCGTTGTTGTTGTTGTTTTGCTTTTGAGAATTCTGACTAAAAATTAACCTAGAATCTCTTTAACGTTTCGAAACCTGCGAAGATATAGTCTGTTGGCCTGACCACATATTGTCCTTGTTTTTAAAGCAGTCTAGGGTATTACAGAGCTACAGCAACAATTAAAACACAGACCCAACATTGGTGTTTGGTGTTTCATGTGTAACTTACGAGACGGGTCCCAGTTTGTGATATTCTTCTCTGATCATGCGGTTCATTATTTCCAGGTGTTCAGTGGTCTCTGGCTTTCTGCACCAAAGGCAACGATCGCTTCCGCTAGAGGGAAGGGTGGTGGGGGAGAGGGGGGGGGGTGGAGGGAATGTTTGGTGATATAGTATACATTGACCTGGAGCGGTAATTTTAACTACATTGATATGACATAAATACAAATAAAACAGCTATCATTTGAGATGTTCCCAGGTAGATGAGATTGTTATTTTATATACATGCATTTGGCAGGGAAATCACGATTGCTCAAAATAATCAGAATAATAACAGTAATAATAATATCATTTGAGATGAGTCCTCGTCGAGGACCACCTGGCCAAGGTCCAAGGTCTGACTGGATAGCGAAAAGTTTGCAATCTGTTTATTCCATCGATAGCGCCATCGCGATTTGATGTATTCGTTGATGATCGTCACAAAACAGAGGCAGACGCGAGTCAACACTGTCCAAGATGAGCAAGGCAAATGTCTCACTGACGGGCAAAAAATTATTGGTAGGTGGACAGAATACTGTTCAGAACTATACAACCCCCAGACCAGCGGGGACTCCAACGTTCTTACTGGCCAGGAATCAACAAATGAGGGTGACCACCCGATTCTACGCGAAGAAGTAGAAGCAGGAATATGAGCACTGAAGAATGGTAAAGCTGCTGGAGTAGACAACATGTTAGTTGAACTGATAAAGCATGGAGGAGAGACAACGACCGACGTGCTCACAAAAATCTACAATGAGATTTGACGCACTGGAGCAACACCTTGGACACAGTAACTTATCGTCACACTCTCCAAGAAAGGAAATCTACAACTCTGTCAAAACTACAGAACCATCAGCCTCATTTGTCACGCACTTGGCAAAGTGATGCTGAGAATCATCCTGAACAGACTGCAACCAAGGCAGATGAGATCATAGCTGAAGAGCAGGCTGTTTTCGTTGTGGAAGAAGAACCACACAACAGATTTTCAACACCAGAGTTGTGAATGAGAAATACAGTCAACACCACCAAGGCATCTACTACGTCTTTGCTGGTTTTAAAAATGTGTTCGACAGGGTGTGGCATGATGCATTTTACGCCACAGTGAACAAATACGACATGGATCAAAAGCTGATCAAACTATCAAGCAGCTGTTCACAAAAGCCATAATGCAGTATGTGCAAGGCAAAATGGGCGACTAGTTCCACATATCAGTAGGAGTCCGCCAGGGCTGCATCCTCTCACCGACGTTCAACATCTTCCTTGAACGCATAAGGACAGATGCACACCATGGCACAGTCAGCATTGGTGGCCGGGCTATCGCAAACCATCGGTTCGCTGACGATATTGATGGAGAAGTATATAAAATTGGGGTTTTTTGTTGTTGTTTTTTGTGATGACACATTTTTCGCTGGTTAATTTTTTGTTGTCAACCTCCAACTTACAAGGAGGATCCAGGTATAAAATGGGTTCTGGGTAATTTTTGTGTTGACACATTTTTCGCTTTTTTTTTGGCAACCTCCAACTTACAAGGAGGCACCAGGGGTTCTGGGTAAATTTTTACTGACAGCCTCCAATCCCAAGGAAGCCCCAGCACCCACTTCTGTGAACTTTGTTGGATACAAAAATTGTTGTCTGCCGTCAACGACAACTCTTTTGTATGAGTCACAAAAAACCCTGAGGAGGTACGGTGGACTACTTTTGTTGGGAGCTTCCATTTTACAGGCTAACTTTATTGGATCAAAGTTTTGCCTGCCGACAACTTTATATTAAACAAATAAATTGGGTTTTGTTTCCGGACCATCCGAAGGTGCTGTCACCTCCGATGATGCTATCACTTCCGGTATTTGTGGTTGGTGTTCCATCATCGTATATTAGTTGGAGGACACTGATGTCTAAATTGACAATACTTAGCTGTCGCAATAGCAGCGGTTATCGGTGCTAGAAACATACCATGGCGGTCTTAGACCTCACATATAGCACATCTAAGCGCATGTTCGACAAACGGGTCAGCCTCAAGATCGCGTACTCGTGCAAGGTGTTTTTCAGGGGGAATGGGAAGAAACATGCTCATCACAGCTGAGTAAAGCTGTAAAGCAGCCTGTCCTAGTGTTTTCGTCATGGCAGCGCATAATCTTGCATCGTATTGTGCATAGAGCTTCTCCATTTTGTCTTCACTTAACAAATCAATTTGGTCCGCGGTTAATTCCTTCTCAAGGTATTGCTTGATGTGACCTCCTGCTGCCAGGGCAGAGAGTCTATTCCGATGAGAATTAACTTTAACTTAGGTTATTCGATGGCTGTTTGACTTGGACAGTTTCAATACTTCCAATATTTGGTCTAGTATTTCGTCCATCTGCGTATTTGTTGTTATACAACGCGTGATATGAAATAAAATTCTCCGAACTCTAATATATTGGTACGCCGCCCATACGAGCAGAAAAAGTGTGATTATTTGCAATAGACTTATCAAAAGTAATTCCCGCATGGTGAGTATACTATAATGTTATAACCATTCTTTAATATTGCTTAACACTGCTTAGTATTTGCTTAACACTGCTTAACATTTTGCTTAGTGTTTGCTTAACACTGCTTAACATTTGCTTAACACTGCTTAAAGGGGGGCACAAAAAGAACGCTTGCTCGCGATAAAAGCGAGCGCATTGGGACAAGCGCCTTAAATTTAGATCTAAATTACCTTGTGCCGCACAAAAAGCATGCTCGCTTTATTGCACCTGCGATTTCAAGCGACGCTTGGAAAGCGTAAAGAATCAAATGTTAATTCTTTATCGCGTTGCAGCGCTTGTTGGTCTAGTCTAGTCAGGACTTGGTTATTATCTAGTGTGGTGTGTAAAATTTTCTGTCTCAGTGATAGTCTGACCAAAATGGATGTCGAGTCTTTGATATCAGATGTGTTTAAAAAAAAACTGCAATTTGGGACAAGACAAGGAAAGACCACGCAAACCGCAACATGCTTGGAAAGATTTAGCGAAGAACTAAAACATGATGGTAAGCCTTATGAACGCCTATTTTCTTGCGTTTTCCTAGGATAATTTTCGGCAAAACACTGTCTAGAAACAATAGTTCGTCATCACTCGAATACGCCATGGCGCCAAATTAAATGTGCAAGCTCTGATGTCCATATCAGTATCGCAAGCGCGAGCTGCAATCTTTCTATGTGTGAGCTTCAACGACAAGCAAGCGCGTTCTTTACATGCGCTCGCTTTATCGCAATCGCTTTATCGCAAGCTGCGGCCTTACATTTGCTTCGTAATTACTCAGCAAGTATCTTATAAGTAGCTGACTCATCATTCTTCAACACCAGCTTAGCATGTTTTGTCTTTTTTAGCTGCTCTCTTACTATGGCCCGCTCTTCCGGAGGAACGATGTCTTTTCACGAAGGCGTTCCTCGATGCTGTCGCTATCCTTACAGTGAAAAAGGGCGACCCAGCGCGTCTGCTGGCGGAGATCCTTCAGAACCCAGTTATATTTCTGGGTTAAGACCCACACAGACCTGAGAAAGCCAGTTTTGATAATATGTCTTGTTTTTTCGTAAGTGCCTTGCTGGTGCTGCAGTCGTCGATAATGTATAGGGTTGGGGAGCCCTCGAACATCTGATATAAGGCACAGAGGTAATTTTGGAGCCTTTCACCTGGATCTACAACATAGACCTGGGAATCAGTCCACACCCAGGGACATTCTTGATACGTTCGATTGTTTTGTATAGTGGGGCATAAGATAACAATGTGTTGAAAAACACCGCGATAGGGACCTTCTAAAAGTTTGAATGCGGTTTTCCCACATCCTGTCATTCCAGCGATAATAGCCGAATGAGGATCTCTTGGAAAGAGGTTAGTAGACCGCTGAGACAAATCGACCATCTTCGATATTGAATTGCCCATCCATAATAACGTAGAGACAAATGTTAATGTACGGGCCCTGTCTGCTTTTTTTGTGATCTGGATGGTCACCCCCTCACTGGCATTCTCAATATGCCCACCACTACCATGTAGCTGATCGTCATCTGTGGAGCGGAGGTCCAGCCACATCTGTGGAGCGGAGGTCCAGTCACAGGGCAACGCATAATAAAAGAATCTTCTGATGTTTACGTGTGACAGATCTAGATCTTTCGCGACCATGGCCACTTCGGGATGACGCTTGCAGCCAGCGGCAAAGTACTTCCTTGCCTCATCCCACTGCTGACGGGAGAGCATGCCTTGGCTGTACAACTGGTTGGGTACACCATCGATGGTTACCTCCACCTCGGTTATTTTAGGGTTGTAGAATTTAATGGTGTTCTGATTGAAGGGCTT
Organism: Peronia peronii; assembly: GCA_039654565.1. NCBI lineage: Eukaryota > Metazoa > Mollusca > Gastropoda > Systellommatophora > Onchidiidae > Peronia > Peronia peronii. The sequence goes on from JBCEWB010288471.1 coordinate 4,666, forward strand.
GGCTGCGTCTGAATCTTCGAACAGCATCAAGATGCCTTTCATACTGCGGGCGGGTACATTAAGGTTGATGTTCCACAGGGTGCCGCTCTTGTCGCGGGTGATTTTGGGGTGTCGGAGGACACGGTCGTACAGAATTGCCAAACGGCCGGCATATTGGTTACGGATCATCTGGGCGAGCTCGGGCTGTGTGACCATGTCATACTCGAGTGAGATGTTTGGATAGTATAGTTGGCGTCAGTATCATCTGTGGCGAGGACCACAGGGCTGTAGTCGTTGAAGGTTAGCTGATGTTCGAGCCGGTCCCCCAGGGCTGACTGGCAGAATGGCATATGACTTTCAAGCAACTCAAAGTCGAGGGGGATACAGAACCGGTCACCATAGATATCCCCAACTGGTTTGTCGCCTGGCAAATAATCATTTTTATTTTCAGGACCGAACCGGATTCTGGTGATATTCCTATTTGTGGTTCTGTCAATGCCCTGATAGTGGGCATTATCTCTCTCTTGAGTTGTTTTCCAAAGGTTCATGTAGCAGTGGTAAACATCGCTGTCGTCAGTAGACATCACCTCATTGCCGCTGATTTTGATCGTGGTCCTCTTTAACAAAGCAAGACCGAGGTTACCGACCACAGTTCGGTTGGCGTCACTAGGTGTCAAAGAAATATTGAAAGCCAGTCTAATGGTCCCAGGGACAATAACGTCATTGGCGCCAAGGTCTGGGAACCGTACAAGAAGTTATTGCTTCTGGTCGATCGTACTAGGGTTGTTCGTCACGATGATCGACTGATGCACACCTTTAACTCCTAAGGGTTCTCTCTGACATCGTTCGTCCGAATGCATTCGAATCCATATTTAACAAACTTTCATTAAAAGTTGGGTAGCAATCTTTAATATGATAACATGGTGGACTATGAATTTGATAAAGTTGCTTTTGATCGTGACGACGTAGATCCAATAGACGACGATGTGGATGTTGACACTAACTTACCATTGTTTTCAGAACAAGATACACAACAAAGAGCAGCCACTACGTCAGTATCACTGCGCCAGGAGCTACTCCAGACAGCGGTAGATGATTATTATAACAAACTGGCTGAACAAGACCTAACTCCTTCTCTGGGTGGCGACACAACAAAATTTGAATTAATTGATGGGCGCTTACGATTAAAAGCTTACCCCAACATCAATCTTACACATTTAAGGACAAAGCAGCCCATTTCGTTTACCACTATAGGCGGCAAGCCCGGTGGGGCAATACAATTCAAGAGAAGCTGGGGTTTTCAGACTGGATTAGGGAAAAATCACATTTATCGGCTCAGGCTCTTGTAGCCCTTCAAACTGCTAATAAGGAGCTGGGAGAGGCAGTTGCTGCGAGCAATGTTGTTGAACTTCAGGATTTAGGGCAGACTGTAAACGAAGCCTCAGATTCCATTCGCAAAGTGGAAACCAGTCTGACCAAGGATGATATCAATGAGATCCTCGGAACGTACGGAGACTCCCCTATCAATCTACGTGAACTCCGAGGTCTTGACCGGGCCCTGCACAGTATCCGCGGTGAACTCACCAACAACCTTGCCAAACTCACAGAACTAGATGAGCACATCACAATGGAGAAGAGCAAGCTGGATGAAGCAGACCGTGGAGGTATTGACGAGTTCACTAAACGTCACATTGCTGAGCTTCTGCGTGACCTGCAAGATGAAAGAGCCGCTTCAGCGAGTAGACAAGAGTTCCGCTCTCAAATTAATCGAATTAAAGAAACCATTGGCCGCATCCTTCACGAGGACACTACGCTGGCTGAGCGTATACGTACCGTATTCCTCGAACAAGGTATCACAATCGTGTCTATTATCACCGCAATCGGAATGGCGATTAGCCCGTTAGTATTAGCTTTGACGGGGGGTGGAGACTACCACGGGGGAACTCCACCAAAACCATCAGATAAAGGGGGACTCAAAGAATGGGTAAAAAAAACTTTTACAAAATTTAGGTAAATTTTTAGCAAATGTGGCAGGTAAGGCAGTAGCTGCTCTTCCAGGCATCACTGGCTCTATCGTCTCCTAGTTATTAAATTTACTATCGAAATCTGTGAGCTGGCTCGGTGAAAATGTGTGGGCTCTTGTCATTGCTGTTGGGGGTTTGCTGTTGGTTGCAGCCCGCGAATGGCTAACGAATAAACCAAAGCGCTTGTAATTCTACGGCGATGCTTCCTACAGTAATGGCTATTTTCTTGTTTTCATGGTTATCAGAAACCGCAGTTTGCTCTGCTGAAGGAATATGGTGAATATTTGTTTTTGACCTTGCTGGTTGGTTTGACCAGGCCTGTCTCCCCCGTATCTTCAGAGGCATTGAGTGGAGCAGTGAGCATATTAAGACCGTGGCTGAGACCAAGCGTCTGGTCATCTGTGGCAATTAAGATTAAGTTTTTGTACTCTGCCACACGATTAACACCGAGTAAGATGTCGCTCAAAACCATGTACAGACCTATTCCGAAGACAAAGTTGACCTCAGAGCCGGCGTAATGCAGGACGTCTTGGTAGCGTTTTATAGATGAGAGGAAGTCTACTAGAGATGAAATGGCGTCTTCAACATTAGCTAAGAATTGGTTCTGCGCATCAAAAGCCGTACTTGTACCCAGGTTACCTGTACGGGTCTGGGCCTGAGCCCAGAGAATAGCCCAAACGTATGTTCTGATACTGTCATTCAATCGCTCAGCCCCAGGGCGGGTAAATCCATTTGACTTATCAAGGATAAACGTGGTCCCGGCTGTGTCTGCGTTCGAAGCATCTTGTTTCATAAAATGTGAATCATTGTGAATCAAGTGAATCATTAGAGTTTACTTTGTAAACGACATTTTTGGGGGGTTGTATTCCCCAACAGGATTGTTGTTGTTGTGTTGGGGTTTAACGACACATCAGCACGATAACGGCTATATTGTGTCAAACACGGTAAGATACGTTTACACGCCAAGAAGAGAGGAAAGAAAGCGGGACAGAAGACAGGAGCAAGGAGTGAGAGAGAGAGAGAAAAGATGTCTCCCATGGAATGTTGAGGATAACACTCCATGGGAGACATCCCACCAATGACGGGCTTACATCGCCTGCAGGTGGGAGCAGAGAACCTACTTATAAACCCCGGGACCCCCGGGGGTACCAACAGGGTGGTAGCCACTGTAGGTCCAATAGTTGTAAACTCGGCCTAGTCCGTGGTTTGGACCTTTCACGCGCCAGTCGACGTGCGGGGAAACACCGAACTCGCTACAGATTGTTTCGTACGCCCTGCGATCGTATGGGTTGTTCCAAGGATGCCATGCTTTGTCTTGTGGCAGCGGGACATGTATCTCGTCCAGTATTCGCCTCGTCTGGTAGTATACGTGGAAGCAATACAATGCTTGCAGTAGGGGGTCTTTTTCGGTAGTCAGATGGTCTTTCAATGAAACACCGCAACCTGTGGTGGCACACAAGACAGCGAAATTGACTTGGTTCTGCAAAAACTGCATCGGGTTGGACATACAGGCCTGAGCCAATTTGTCAGAAGACACCTATGGTAAACGATATTTTTCAAATATATCGGGGTACCGGGGTTCAAACGAACCATCCGTGCGCACTTAGATGTGCACTTTGACAAAATCCACCACACCGTTTGCTTCATTTTGAATACCTGGCGAATACTTCGCCTTACTATTACGGATTCATTATTAATAATGTATGTAACAGCGGTAAATGTTCAACAGGTAAATCTATCCCACACATTAGATGGGAGAACTCTTGAAATTGCCCTCGTGGAGATAAACTATGCACCACGATGGTGTAATATCTCCGAGGAGAAAAAGAACAACGGGTTTTTGGCAGACGCAAGTCAGATCATCCCAGACAGTTATTATAATGTATGTAGCCTTGACAAGGCACTCAAACAGTATGGAGTATCTGTGGAAATATACGCCCCGTCAGATATTTGCTAGCTTACTCTAAGAAAAAAAAACTATACAATTTTCCAACCAATTCAATAAATTACGTAGATTTGCCTCGTTGAAGACTCTCGAATCAAAAGAAACTAAAATTGCTGACGATCCATCTCAATTGGCTGTCCATCGTAAGCTTTTCATCCATCTCAGGGAATTCTCCACAAGCGAAAACATAGTTAATGGTTTTCCATCGACCGTGCTTTCTTTAGTTCCCGTTGCGAATGAATCTTGTGGCTCTGGAAGAATTTGGAAACCAGTTCATCCCGAGTACAAAAAATTAATGCCCTCAAAAATATTACATTCAACATTGGATGTTTTAGATTTAAACGGATATAAATTAAATTGTGATTACATTCGTATAACGTTACACATACGCAACGGTTGATTCTGCTGGATCTGCCAACCACGAGAGTGTAATAGTGTTGCACTACAAGCGGCGGAACTTCCTCCCATTCTAAAGTTATCTTTCAATTGGCTTCTAGACTTCAGGCTAAGAAACCCTTATGTTTTCACAGGGTCGAGAAATCAGCTTAGAAAATGGCAGAATGGGAGGAATGTTTTAGCTGCTCTTATTCCACCGAAAAAGGACATGCGTCTTCGTCACCTTAATGATAATAGGCATGTTGTTTCTACAACGAAAAAGTCTGTTATTCTCAAGCTTGTATTTGAGATTCCTGTTAATATAGTTAATAAAATACAATCTGGTTCTGCGCTCTTCTTTATGGTGGTTCTCGGGGATGTACCCGAACAACCCCTGGCTGTTGTTAGGGGACTTACTTTCGACGGGATGAATCTGCAAAAGGGGAGCGTTCATGGATCGTTATTCGAAAACCTGAAGAAGAAACCCCAGGTGTCACGTTAGTCGTGAAGACGTCTACATAAATGTTGAAAATAACGTGTTTTTGAAAACCATCAATGTTTACACGAATCTTACCATCCAGAGAATTTCATATATAGACAAACGTATTGATGAAATACATATGAAATTGAATACTTTACTTCTTAAATTTTTAATAGAAGAAAATGCAGAATATGATATATAATCATGACTAGTCAAATTAGCACCGATCAGTTGACTAAAATACATAAATTTCAGAGGAGCTGCGGAATGAAAAAATAAAGCGAGAAAGACTGTTAGATCAGAAATACAGGTTTTACTTGGCCAGGACGTCTGAAGCTTTAAGCCTGTGCATTATTGGGCTAGGTGGAACCTCCGTTGGGCTTTTGGCTACTGGAGCTGGAATTCCTTTAAATATACCTACTACTGCTCTGCAAATCATTACAGGGTTTGCCAACCTATGCAAGATCTAGACTGGAGGAAAAAGCAGGGGTCATACGGAAATTAAAACCCAAGCCGAAACCATAGATCTTTTGGTAACAGCGAATATCAAATTATAATGGAAAAAAAAGAACAATGTATTAAATATGACAAAAATGATTATGTAGATGCTCGAAAAGCGGAAAAAAACTGTAAAAATTTTATAACGTTAAATCGATCTAATTATTTGTTGTGTTGTTCTGTATGCTATTTCGTTTTATATTTTTCTTGTAGTTCGCTCAAAATGAGTCGTAAATTCTTTTTCGTCCATAAAACCACCAATACAGTTTTTTTCTGGTGCTGGTATAATATATTTAATTTGTCTACCTGTAAAGTAATATTGAAGGGAGCAAAGGTTATCATGCATGCGCCAATTTTCCATGGCAAACCCACGGTGGGCTGGGTTGGTATCGTTTATATAACATGCAGGACAATTAAAACTACAAAAATTTCCTTCGACTTTAAATGATACTTTACCATATCTTTCCCGAAACTTTATAGGTACAAAACAGGGAGGGCTGTCAAACTTCAGTGCACACGACCAACAGCGCAAATTGTTGACTGCGGCCACGGTTCGCAAGGAATATAAAATATGGGAATTTTATCCATATTTATTTTACACATTAGAAAAGAAAAAATATCTAAAACAAGAATGGGGTTTGGCCCAATCTACCAATTTATTTGTTTAGTTTAAAGTTGTCGGCAGGCAACATTTTGATCCAATAAAAGTTAGCCTGTAAAATGGAAGCTCCCAACAAAAAGTAGTCCACCGTACCTTCTCAGGGTTTTTTGTGAATCATACCAAAAAGTTGTCGTTGACGGCAGGCAACAATTTTTGTATCCAACAAAGTTCACAGACGTGGGTGCTGGGGCTTCCTTGAGATTGGAGGCTGTCAATTAAAATTTACCCAGAACCTCTGGGGCCTCCTTGTAGGCTGGAGATTGGCAACAGAAAAAAAAATAAATAACCAGTGAAAACTGTCAATACAAAATTTACCCAAATCCCCATTTTATACCTGGGGTCTCCTTGTAGGTTGGAGGTTGACAACAAAAATTTAACCAGTGAAAATTGTGTCAACACAATAATTACCCAGAACCCATTTTATACCTGGGTCCTCTTTGTAAGTTGGAGGTTGGCACAAAAAATTAACCAGCGAAAAATGTGTCAACACACAAAAAAAAAACCAAAACCCCTATTTTATGTACTACTGATGGGCTGGCGGGAGAAGAACTTGCCAACCTAGTGAACCGCCTGGACATGACATCAGCCAGATACGGCATGGAGATCAGTGCCAAAAAGACAGAGCTCATGACAAACAGCATAAACCAAATAAAGAAGAAAATAACAGTCCGTGGACAGGAATTCGAAACCGTGAATCAGCACTTGGAGCAATGCTCAATGAAGAGGGCTCAAAGACCGAAATCCTAGCAAGAACGGCACAGACAGCAGCAGCAATGGTAAAATTGAAACCAATGTGGAGAGACAAAACCATCAGTCTGTCAACTAAACTGAAGATACTGTGTGCGGTAGTCTGCCAATCTTTTTATATGCATGCTAGACATGGACATTAATAGTAGAACTTCAGAGAAAAATCCAGGCAGTGGAAATGAGATGTCTTAGAAGAGTACTCATCATCTCATTTATCGAACACATCACAAATGAAGCAGTGCGTGCAACCTTCACCAAGCACATGAAACATTTCGAAGAGCTGCTAACTACCGTCAAGAAAAGAAAGCTTCTATAGCATGGTCATGTGACAAGAGCAAGTGGCCTGTCAAAGACTATTCTCTACGGGACAGGTCAGGGTGGAAGAAGAAGAGGCATGCAGAGAAAGAAATGGATAGACAACATTGCTGAGTGGACAGAGAAGAACTTTGCCACTACCCAAGCCCTTGCCCATGAGTATCAGAGGCGGAGTCAGTTGGTGCAGCGTTCAGCAGTGCAGCGTCACGACGACCCCGGAAGGAGTTAAGGCACTCGTGAATCGTGAATTGTTTATTCTGGTGCTGAAACTTTTCCTTGTAGTAAAAATCCGCTAGGAATAACCGATTCTACCATCAGGCGTAATGAATATTCTTCTTCCATGATTTAAAAGGCTCTTCTTTAATTTCATAGTAAAAGACGAGATAGGGGGAAATGTCTTTATTGAAAGATGAAGCCTGGTCCTGTATGAAAACGAAATTTGACTGATAGAAAGAATCTTTCTATAAATATGAGACTTGTGGAGAAATATAGTTTGATTAGACGAATATGTTTAGAAAGATATGATATGAATAGAAACGTATTACTACTATTAATGGAGAGCATTTCCATAGTGTTTATTTTTCCCCCCCCCCCCCCCCCCCACCCCCACCCCAACAGTACAAACTCTAAGTGCTTTTCATTCTACTTATACCCCGACACTCACAGGAGACACTCACAAATGTTTTTTTAGCACCCTGGAAGCATACAAGGTGGCTGCTGTTAGGCGCTAAGATCGTCAATATTCTAACACTAAAGTTCTCTGTCTATACTCGGGTGCCCATTTAAGCTGGGTCCGGTCAGAAAACGTGTATAAATTGACTTTCCTATGGACAAAATGTCCAAACTAGTCATGATGAGAAACAAAGGACTTTTGATCCCTATTCCGATCACTCAATGTAGAGAAAGATACAATATAAGTAGTAGCAAAATAGAGAATGAACTGGCACAAGTTCGGAGAGAGCTGTAACATAAATTTATACGCGGACAAAGATATGATACAGAAAGGTAGAGAGAGATTTAACATATGACAAGATAGAGAAAGACGAAGCACATAAAGAAAAATTGAGGAACTGCAGATTAAACAGAAATAAAAAAAGAAAAAGAAATATGGAGATGTAACAATACAAAACAAAACAAACAAACAAGAAAAAAGAACATTGGGGACGATGTAACAAAAATATAGAGTTAGTGAGAGATATGACATCAAGAGGAATTTTGTGGTAAATGTGACATGAACAGAAAGTTGGTGGGAGATATAACCAAAAAAACTGGAAAGTTGGTGGAAGATGTGGTGTGAATAGACAGTTGGTAATATATACAAAAAATAGAAAGCTGGTGAAAGGTGTGATATTAATAGAGATATGACACAAATAGAAAGTTCCTGGAAGATGTGACTTGAATAAAAAGCTGGTGGTAGATGTGACATGAAAAGCAGGTCGGTGATAGATGTGACGTGAATAGAAAGTTGGTGGATATTGGTGGAATAAATGAGACACACAGAGGGGAGATTGTTGTCCAGGTGGAAGGATGAAGTTTGTTCACAAAGACGATGGATTTTATTAAAAATATCTCAGAAATCCTTTCTTACTTGCATCTTAAGTATATTGAGACTATACAGCTCCACATCATTAACTCCAATATTAAGGACAGCGGCAGGCCAAGCACCAGCCATGTAGTGAATGATATCGGAGATTCCAAGCCAACTTCCTCATACATCCTGTAAATAGAAGCACACACTCCTTATGTGGTCATCATCAACATCATCTCACGGCGCTTTACATCGGGGCGGTGACGATCATTGCTCTTCATAACTGATGTTCCTCTTAAGATAGAATTTAATCACTTGCGGTTTATTCAAGCTCTCCACACGTTCAGTAAATCTTATCCGCATATCTTTGGTCCATATCTTCTGTGACTTTGAAGCCTTTAATCCAGGCCTTCTTTTACTTATGTGTCGGAGGAGGGTGACGTGAGGGAGGGGGGGGGGGGTAATTTAATTTTACATACATTTTTACATGAAGCGGACCACACCCAGCTGTAACAGGTCTGTTCTTCCATCAAATGTTCCATCCCTAATAAAAGCAGTCGAAGGCTGTATTCTTGATACCAGCAACTGGATGATCAGTAACAAATTAAAACTGAACAGTGATAAGACAGAAGTATTACTTGTTAATACAAAATTGAAACATGGTGGCTGCTAGTATAGATCATATACATCTGTACAATACAGAAATTTCTGGTTTCAGTGAAAAGGCTAAAAATTTGAGCGTTTACTTTGATCGCACGTTATCAATGGATCACCAAGTAAACCATGTCTGTAAGCAAATGTACTGTGAACTGCGTAGAATAGGACAAATCTGATATCTGTTAAGTGAGGCTTGTCTTAAAATTCTTGTTTCGGCATTCATTTTTTCGAGATTAGATTATTGCAATGCTCTGCTGTCAAATCTAAGTAATGAGACTGTAAACAAATTGCAGGTTTCAAAACAAAGCTGTACGGTTCGTTTTACGAAAATCGAGTCGAGAGCACATTACCCCTATGTTGGTTGAACTACACTGGTTATCAGTGAAAGCCAGAATTAAATACAAAATTGCACTGGTGTGCTTTAAATGCTTAAACAAAACATCACCACAGTATCTTCAAGATCTTATCCACAAGTACATACCATCTCGGTCACTAAGATCATGTGATGAAGTGCTACTAAGTATGCCACCTAATCCCAAAAAAAAAAAAGGAGAAAGAGCATTCGCCAACTATGCTCCAACCGTTTGGAACTCTCTTCCAAATTCTTTGAGGGCCCTAAACTCTGTCGAAGAATTTAAGACTAGCCTCAAAACATACCTGTTTAAAATTCATCCGAAATCATAGTTTGTGTGTATATGTGTGTTCATATGTGTTTATGTTAGTGCAAATTGATGTGTTTTCGGGTATGGACATGTGTGTGCGCGTGTGTGATGGCACTATATTTGTAAAGTGTCTTTGTCTGCATTTTATTGGATTTATTTTACTTTTCTGTAAAGCGCCTACAGCCATTTATTGGGATTGGGCATTATATAAATGCACTCCATTATTATTATATTATTATTATTATTATTATTATTATTATTTTATTTCGATGTAGGCATCCTTCAGTCTCGGAAGACTATGGAGTTGCGCTATGGGCGTTTTTTCGGGTGCAGCATCTGGTGTGACTGGCCAGTCCGACACGGGAGTGACAATCTCTGTAGAAGAAGTCACAGGTGAAGTCTGACGCTGGTTTGTCTGCCTGGGCTGCAGTTTTTCTTACCATCCTCTTTGCCTCGTGCTTTTTAGCAAGTGTCTCTTCAAAACTGGAGAGACCTTTCTGCACAGTCTGTCTCCAGGCTGACCGTTCGAGGGCTGTTGTTCAGATCTTTTAGGTCCCTCTTGCATACGTCTTTGAATCGCAGCTGCGGTCTGCCCGTGGGACGTTTTCCCTGGGCAAGTTCTCCATATAAGAGGTCTTTATTGATCCGTCCGTCATCCTTGCGCACGACATGGCCGAGCCAGCGCATACGTCTCTTCCTCAGCAGCATGTACATGCTGGTGCATCCAGCTCTTTCCAGGACAGTGCTGTTTGGGACTTTGTCCTGTCAGGTGATGTTCAGGATGCGTCGAAGGCAACGCATGTGAAAGGCATTGACCTTCCGTTCTTGTGGGGCGCGCTGGATTTTTTATTACAAAATAAGAATACTGTGATCGTTAGACAACATGAATCCACATCTCCTCAAGAGCATACTTTTAGGGATCATTTCTAAAGTATGTCTTGCCGAGACGTCGAGAGACATCTCCGAAAGGTGTTGTTTGTAGTACATGAGCTGAATCACCAAGAAAACCCTGAATACATTTCAGACTCTTTGAAAGCGTCCATACCTCTTTTAGTTAACATGCATGCATGTCATCCATGACTTTAGATACGTGTACATTTCTATGAGAAATGTCGCTTGAACGTAGCCTATTGAACTTCCCGTTATGCCCTATCAATGCCAAAATGTAACCGTGGTTTGCCCTATCATAAATATTTTCTAGGAGTCAAAGAAATCAAGAAACAGTGAATGGTAAAGGTCAGGCGTGATGGAGGACTAGACTTCAAAGTAGGTTGAGCCATTTTGAAAAGATGATAACCTGAGATTTAGTAACTGAACTTTCACGATGATTTAGCACTGAAAAGCTGGTCGGCTCTTCAATGTATCAAGAGGTTGATCAGGTCAAAGCTTTGTACACCACACTTTTCGTTTGAATTTCGTCCTTAAAACGGTCATTTCATTGGACGTGACTTAAGGTCGTTATAGAAACAGTCTGTGTCCAACAGATTCCATTGGTACATTGAGAGTTAAGAAATGCCAACTGAATACACCTGTGCATACACCTATACTCACAGTTGTGCTTGGGCTGCGAATACCAGATTCGGCCCGGTTCCTGTCAAGCAGCCAATGCCCCCGAGACTGGCAGCGTAGGCCACAGTCAGACACATGGCCTTGTTCAGATGCAAAAACTCCTCATGGTTTCTCTCGGCTTCCATGAGATAATCATTCAGTGTTTTGGGAGTTTCTTTGGCCTCACTGAAAATTGTGAAGAGTTGACTCTCAATGAATACGAGTAGGAGAGTTAATGTTGGGAAGAACAAATTTTTAGACTTATGTTTTATGTAATACATTGATAGAATGTGTATGCCCAGATTTATCCACCAAGCTCTCGGTTTCTGGCTAATGGGCTCGAAAAGTTGATTCTTGGTTAACAAAGGGTTAAGACTATGAAGAATAAAATATTTTTTAGGCACGTGGGTTTCTAGTCGATGTTTTATGTACCTGTGTATATGGTGCCTATTGCCTAGTGGATCGGCTATTAAACACTTGATCAGAAATTCCTGAATTCGAATCCTAATCGGGACCAACATTTTATCCTTGGGAAAGACAATTGGCCCATTTCATTCTTTTTCTTGTCTGACACAGGCTAACTTAGCCGTCAGCTAACTTCTCTTTTTTCTGTCATTTTAGTCTTCCTGCTTTAAGTTGTAAAACCTCTGTGCACTTATGTAATGTTTGGCTGAAAATGCCCTGCTTTGGTTTTTATTATCTCGACATTGTAAGACAATCTCTCCGATCCCTAAAACAATTGAAAATTGGCTCACAATAATTATATCAAAATTATGTCAATGAGCCTTTCTTCTCTAAGACCGTTCAACATTGGTTCCTGGTATCTGTCCCCAGACGGCATGATCAACTAAATATTAAGTGTGAATGCGTGTATGTGTGTGTGTGTATGTGTTTGTGTGTGAGCGTGTGTTGTATGTGCGAGTAGGTGTGAATATCATGGCCTTTTTGTTCCGTACGACTTAAACCAGATTGACTACTAAATATTAGAACAATGAAACGGAAAGCTCGGAGGGGAAAAAAATCTCCAAGCCTCAGAATATTGAAATCTTACACAACTTTCTCCTTTCTTTTCGTCTGACTTGAGCCAAAATGTCAGCATTATCGGGAACTGAAATCTCAGTGTGGTAAAGAATAGTTTCGAGGTTTGTGTCACTTCTCGAACCTACATTGCTTTCTCCCACAAAACGTTCAGTTCCTCTTGGTCAGGGATGTGCACGGTGTAGATGGTTTCAAATTGCTGGACTAGGGCGGTCACTATTGTCATCATCATGGCTGCTGTGGCGGTGTTGGAGACCCACATGGATAAGAACCAGGTCACCAACGTGATGCCCAAGAGGAGACTGGAGAAGACCGAGGAAGGCGACAGATGTGGATGGTTATCTGTACAACAATCCTTGAAAGTTTAGTTGTCTTTGGGACCACTGGCATTTTTGCGGAGAAATATGCAATGAACTGTTTTGACCGTCTACCAAATTAGTTCCCTTTATCAAGTACAAGAGGTATAATACTGGCATTGTAAAGAAAGAAAAAAAAATCACTTTTTCTCTTGTTATTTGAAATATAGCTAACCGAAAATTCTGAAAAATCCACCTTCTGATGAAAATATTTCATTATCTTTGTGATAATCTTTTCATAATTTTTGGCCCCAGATATTTCGAATAACAAGGGATCGGAATAAGTGGGGTTTTTTTTCTCTCTTTACAATGCTTGTATTATGCCCCTTTGTACCTGGCAAAGAGAAGTAACTTAGGCGGCTGAAAAAAAATGGCTTATTGTATGGCACAAAGACACTTTTGTAATGAAAATTATCAAGGGAAGGGGGATGGGGGGGGGGGGGTGGTACCTTGATTGGCCACTTTAGGTCAAAATGTCGCTTTTCCTGGATTTTGTTTTTTTAATTAAAAAAAAATAATCTTTGTACTTTCAGAAAGAGTTCCCTACCGGACTATAGGTTTAAAATGCTCCTATGACAGAAAAAGTAGTTTTTATTGTTATCTATATTTTATATGTTATTTTATACATTTTATATTTTATAGATATAGATATAGATATATAGAGATAGAGAGATAAATATATATAGAGAGAGAGAGATAGATAGATATATAGATATAGATATATAGAGACAGAGACAATGGCAGTCAAAATTCAGTAAAATTCCCTATCAAACTGAGGGAAATGATGGTATTGCCGACTCTTTTATTCTACCCTTATTCATAACACTAACTCCTGAATTCAACATGGGTCTTATGAAGATTTTTACTTTTTAAAAAACGCGTGTACATGGGTAAGGAGCTTACTCATTCATATTTATTGAGATGAAAGAAAAGAAATATGTCTATAAGACTACAGTACCCTATCAAATGCCAAATTTAATCGCCAAGGCCACATTTGAGTCTCAAGAACAAGCAGCCTAGGAGATATTCCAGAGAGAGGACTTCATATTTTATGGGCCCATGACTACTTCTATGTCAGCTTTGTCAAGTTGTAGAGTTTCGTGCATATTGAAGATTTTCCAATGTGTTTATAGTCAATAGATATCAGTTTTGTTTTGTTTTGTTTTCGGTTTTGTTTTTTGTTTTTTCTCAAAAAACCTGATTTTTTTTTAGGGGGGGGGGGGTCTTGTTTTTCTATCCCCTCCAACACTCAACAACATATTTTCATAATATTTTGC
>JBCEWB010288582.1:4391-22569 GCA_039654565.1 Peronia peronii
CATGGGAAGCTATGTACAGCAGCCGCTGTGTCGCATTAAGAATGGCAGGGTTGTGTTTCTGCATCAAGGCTGAATCATAGACATAATAGCAGTATGTTATTGAGCTGAACGCAGTTCAAGACTACAAAGTATAATGCTTTTTTACCAGTGTTTTCTGTTGTATGTGTGTCAAAATAGCCTATCAAGCTGATGGGTATTGTGGTTTCTGCATTACACATTAAAATTTGAGCGCATAGATTCTAAGTGTTTGTGTTAATTTGAAAGGAAACAGTCATCTCATTTTGTAACCCTAGTATATAGTATGTCAAAGTGGGACCTCAGATTCAGAACAAGCTAAAATTCTCTTTAGAATTTTTCAAAAGTTGATGAAGCCCTGTCAGAGCCTTGTCATTTCAAAGGAATCATCCCCTGACAGTGTTTCCTCCTCCCCCCTCTCCCTCTTTCTCCCCCCCCCTCTCTCTCTCTGTCTCTCTCTCTCTCTCTCCCCCTCCCCCCACCCCACTTTTTCTCTCATCCCACCCACTTCTATGGTTCCCTATAGTTAGACATGAGTTATGAAAGCTTTCAGATTGAACTGGTAGACCTACACTTTCTTATCCCAGAAGTAAGAATGAAATTGCCACCTGCCCTTTGACTTCTTCCAAAATAGTGCAAAGGTCAGGATGAAATCTCGCAGTTGGAAGACCAAACATTTTCTTTCATAATAGGGACTGGTTTTAAAAAAGAAAGACAGAAATAAAGGGGGGGATGATGTGGAACATTGTGTAATTATCCCATGAAAGATTTGTTTGTTTATTTTTCAAAATAGTTGGATGTATGTTGAACTGGTAGGCCTATCCTCTCTTATCTCAGAAATGAAGCAGGAATTTGTCATCTTCGGTTTAACTTTTTCAAAGCAGTGCAAAGGTCAGCATGAAACATGGCAATTGGAAGACTCAAGGTTTTCTTTCATGATAGGTACTGGTTTACCAAAAAAAAAAAAAAAGAGAGAAAAAAGGATGGCGTGGAGAGAGAGGGATTATGTAGGATAATGTATGATTAGACTGTGAAAGATGTGTTTATTTATTTTTTCAAAATAGTCAGATGCTCTCAGAAACTGATAATAAGAGCTTGTGATAGAGATGGCCTTCGAGTACAAGAAAGTAGAAAGAGATTCCACGAAGCTGGAAAAACTCATAGCTCCTAGCAAAGATGCATTCAGTGACATGCTCAGAAACTGATAAGGGAATGGCTTCAATGGATATACAAATGATATAGACATCAATGTCACAATAGCATCAGAATAAGGCAGACTCATGAAACATAGTCTCAGCTTCATTGGGTTCAGCTTTCTATTCACATTTCAGTGAGAATAGATAGTTTAAGTTGATGGACAGTAAAGTTTTATGCTGGCGATGATGCAAAACTTTTTTCTTATATAATCCATAATTCAAATTATGAAAACTCGGTATTACTTTAATCCATTGGCTAAGATAATTTTGAGACATCAATTCAAATATTTAGATTTAGCTGCTCACAAATTTCATCACTGTAAATAAAAAATACAACTGGTATCATAGAAATCTGGAATTGGACAGTTAGCAAAAAGTCGTTGAGTTTAAAAGTGAGCATACGTGTGTTCTGGCAGTGAAAGGGTTAAGCTGTATTATTTGATGTGTATAGGGCAACTGCTAAGTGATTCAGTCCCTTTAGGAATATCTTTATGTGACTTGTTATTGCAAATGTTCAATGACTGTGTGACAGCTGAGTGAACTGAGTACACATTCGTTTGTACCAGGACTTAAACTGTCTTGTTATGGGTCATTTAGCTTCCCATCAATGACAGAGATGAAACCCAGCATTGTTTAGTTATGTCAGTATTAGATCAGATGAATGATTCTCTTGAACTTTAGGATTTACTTGTAGTGACATTTCTATTGGATTACTTGATTGTGGGCAGTAGTAAATCTCGTAACAAATCACATCACACTTTGGGATCCTTTGTTTTTAAAGCCTACATGGTAAGACGTACTGAAGACTGTGCATTGTCTGTGTATGATGTCAGCATTGCAGCAGATGAATGACTCTCTTGGATTTTCTTGATTTTGACCCAATGGATTACAAATGAATCACATGAGAGATCAATAAGTACAGGACCACACCCATTGGACCCGTTTGTTTTCGAAATCTCCCACTTCATCTGCTGCTGAAACATACCTGCACTGTGTATTATATCAGTACATTGTCAGTGTCATGAATTATTCCATGGGATTTAAGGATTAAGGATTTTCTTCATGTGACAGTTTTATGTAGGGACATACTCTCTGCAGTAATGAATCACCTCAGAGATCAGTATGTGTAGGACCACATAAGACTTTGTGTGATCCCATGTGTTTGAAATCACTGCTCTCTTTCTTAATTCCAAGACATTTCCAGAACACAGGCTTATTCCAGTACTTTGTCAGTATTATGAATGATACCATATGACTTTAGGATTTTCCTCTTGTGACAGCTCCTTTGAATGACAAACTTTAGGCAGTAGTGAATCACTAAGAGATCACTACGTGTAGGACCATATATCAGACTTTGTGGAAACTTTCTGTTTGAAGTCTCCCCCTTCTCTCTCACTGCTGAGACATACCAGCATTGTGTATTATGCCAGTACATTGTCAGTATTGTGAATGACTCCGTGGGTCCTTAGGATTTTTTTTCTTGAGACAGTGCTATTGAATGACAAGCTTAACACACTAAAGAGGCAATCGTCTTAGAGGTCAGAATGTGTGGGACCGCATCAAATCTTTTGGAATCCTTTGTGTTTGAAGTCCCCGCTCTCTCTCTCACAACTAGCTGAAACATACCTGGGACTATGTATTGTCTCAGTCAGAGACTGGCAGAGCTGGGCGTGTGGCTGCTGCTGCTCAATGGGAAACTTCATGAGGAAAATCTGCGAGGTAGTTGGTGCTTTTGTAGGTACATCAGCTTTTGTATGTTTGCCAGCAGCGGAGAAAGAAGTGCATTTTTATGTCAAAACTTAAATCACAGGAGAAGAAATTATGACTACAAGAAATAAAAAATAGGATGGTTGTTTTGGTTTGGGTTGTTTGTCGGGATTTAACCACAGATTAAGCAGGATTACAGCTATATTGTCCCCTGCATGGTTGTAAAAAAAAAAAGGATGAGATGAATCACCTTTAATTTTTAGAGATTTTTCTTGTCTCTTGCTTGCATTTCAGCTCCTTCCATGGAAATTCCTTTCAAAATACGACTACCCATGAAGTCCACTTGCCCAGTGTTTCATTGTTTTAATACATTTTTGCATATTCCTCACGTTTTCTGTTTTCTCTTTAAAGTATCCTTTGGTATACCTCTTAACCTGCAAACATATGCAGCCATGCCAGGCACAATACAGCCATAATCATACTGATGCACCGTTAAATCACAACACAAACAAACAATCTCTTTATAACCAGGGTCACAAAATGGAACAAAAATTATGGTCAGGATACACGAATGCTGTTGAATTCTTAAAAATTGCACTGTAACAATTTTATTCAGAGCTGAAATTCTGTGAGCTTATAAAAAGAAAACAGTCGTTTGGTGATTGATCATAGCCTTACATCGTAATTGCTCTAATTTTTCAGCAACAGTTAATATTATGTTCCTGAACATCTTCACCAAATAGACAGTCCAATACAAAGAGTAAGTATCAAGTCCTTGGTCAATGATAGGCTGCCAGTATGATACAGTATTAGTACTTGATAAGAAGGGTGAGATTGAAGAGGCATATGGAACTGTCATATCTTGATGGAACTATAGATATATATCTATTCAGACTGAAAGAAAGTGAAAGACTTCGCGGCCTTTTTCAACAACAAGCCCCCAGTATGATTTCAATATTTGTTTAGAAGGACGAGATCTTAAGAAGCACTGTGAAATTATTGTTTTGTGAAAAGCACGTCTCCTGATGTGATTGAGCCAGCCTGTCAATATTTTCTGTTAGCCAGGAATATGGCTGTATGGTGCTAGAAAAGCAGTATCAGTGGCTGGTAGATTCAAACATGAAACTATGTATGAAATCTATTATTTACACAGCATGAACATATCCCTTTATGCTGAAGATAAATATCTTTTGCTGTTTTTAAGAATGTACTTTATTTCTTTGAATTTGAAGGACTGACTACATTATAGTTCAACTTTACATTTTGTTTGTTATCTGTGTGTCTAGGAGTTAACATTTCCCATCAAAGAAACATTCTGTTTGTAGTTGAGCAAATACAGACTTTTTTTTTTTAAACAATTTTATATGCTTCAGATTTTTCCAGTTAAATTCCCTTGAAGCCACACGATGTATTATTATTAATGTTTGTAAACTGCAAGATCGTCATTTGTCAGTAGATGACATATCTACACAGACTGAGTAAATGTACATCATCATGGGACATGACACTAGTTACAAAGCAGCTTGATGTCAGTGGACAGATATGGTTACCATGAAACGCTTCGACAGATGCATAACTTCACGTTGTTGTATGCAGTTTGGTAACCAGAAACTCCATCAAAAGGAATAAATTATCATGCATGACCTATGCTGCAGTTCCTACTGTCGAACAAAAACTTGGTATTATCATTTCTATCTCTTTTTTCTACTTCTCAGTTTACTTTGCCAGTGGAGAAGTTAATATCAAATGTAGAATTTCCAAGTGTAATCAGAGAATGAATTCCAGCTCTCTGGACTTGTTTTTTATTAACCGAGGATTGTTTTATGTAGATTTGCATATATGTTACTGCAATATATTTCATTGCAAGTGTATAGCATGAAAGTGGTTCAGGGCAAACAGCTTCGGCAACCCCTTTTCAGATGCACTGCACTTAAATATATGTAAAACCCCCAGGTTTTTACCTATGTAGGTGCAAAGTTTGTTTGTTTGTCTGTTTGATTGTTTGTTTGTTTGTTTAGAATATATGAGAGAGTATCAACAGATTGATTTTTTGACGCATTTGGAAAATGTAGGAAACAAATGGAAGAGGCTATGCTAATGTTTTTAGATGGAATTTTTATCAAGGGCAGCTCTCAAAAATTTTGTGCCGAAACAGGAAGACCCCAGAGATTTTACATATTTAGATGCAATGCACCTGAGAAATCACTTCCAATAACTTTACTCGTCCTTTCATGAAATTATATTGGTTTCGCCATTACATTCACTGGGAACAAAAAAATGTGTAGCATGATGAATAGTTCATTACTTTATTTTAGCCCATTGATGGTATGATCGTGCATGTTTAAGTCAGGAGAATATATGATCCCCAGCACAACATGGATGTATCTCTGCTTCACATTATGTTTTTAAAGTGTTCAACACACAGCAGTTTGGGCAGCTACTCTTTGCTTTAATTTCCACAACGTGCTGCTGATTCTCAAAAAAAAGAAAAATATATGAAAAATTCTCTTAATTAAACCAGCCCCACTTTCAGCTCAGATGGAGATCGGCACCATCTCGGCTTTGGTCCAGATTGTCCTTCCCCATCACGTCTTCCACATATGATCTAAGCTGCAGACACATCTTCTTTCCTTCAGCTGTGATCAGCTCCAGCAGTTTACACCACAATAAGCCATTTTGACTGGGGCAGATTATTTCCCTTTGCCAAGTACAGATTACTTCCCTTTGCTAAGTACAAGAGCTATATAACACAAGTGTCGTAAAGAGGGGTAAAAAAAAAAAATTCTTTTCTCCTGTTTTTTTGAAACACGAGTAAAGGAAAATTATGAAGATTTTATCATTTTTTTTTTTCTCATTATGATAAATTTTTGCTTTACATGTTTCATATAAGAGAGGTAAAGTTTTGTTGTTTTTTTTCCCTTCTTTACAAATCTTGTGTCATAGCTCTTGTACTTGACAACAGGGGGTCACTTAGCTGGTGTGAAAAAAATGGTTCATTACTCTGCAATTTAAATTCTTTTTTTGTTTGGATATGTTACAGTAGTTATCACTTGCTCGTTTCTATGTTGGATATTAATTTGTGTTATTGTTCTTATTATTATAACATAAATATATAAGTGCTTCTGTACTTGAGAGAAATTAGCACACATTTTTATTTGATAAGGGGGCTTGAAGCTCTTGCAGATAAATATGTGGTGTAAGCATGATTTGTTACCATGAAAATGTTATAAATATAAAATAATTATTATAATTGTTACTATTATTTGCTTACATCTGCAGGCGGAGCAGCAGGCCCGTGAATTCAGCAACCGTGTGTCAGGCACTGAGTATATGCCTGTGCCCAGGAGACGTCCATCTCTGTTGCCACCAGAACATTACCATCATGCACCTCTAGACAGAGACAGGTGAGAAACCAGTCCCGACAACCAGATTATCTGTCCATATACTTCACAGGAAAAAAAGAAAAGAGTCGCAATGTCTGTTACATTTTCTTGTTCTTCTTCTTTCTTGGGTGGGGGTGGGGGGGCTCCTGATGAGTTGTGCACCACTAATCTCCATCTGCCATGGGTGTGGGCCAAGCCTGGGTCTCCACAGATGTTCTCTTGGTCTGTTCCTGAATGTTGTAATGTTGTCCATCTTTGCTTCAGCCCACTTCTTTTTTCGCTTGCCACCTACTGTTCTTTGTAGTCCAGTTTTAGCAAGGCCAATGGATCTTGTTACATGGCCATACTATCTCAAATTCTTTTTCTTCACAGCTGTAAGATGTTCTCTTGAGGGCTAACAATGGTTCTGAAAACCTGCTCATTTGTAATATGGTCCAAGTATGAGATGCTTAAGATGTCTGAGTAGCCTGTATCTTCAGTGCCTGTATTTTCTGTATCAGTTCTGGCTACCATCGTCCATGTCTCACAGGCATATAGGAAGATGGAGAGTACCAGTGCGACAAGAATCTGATCTTTTCTACCTGTTATATTAAGAGAGACAAAACATACAAAGCAAAGCAACACAAAATAAAAGAAGAATTCAGCTTAGGCTTTGTCATGATCGATAGGAATTGAATGATTAACATGATTTTTTTAGCTGTGTTGTTTAACTCAGAGGTGCAGGTCCTAGAACAAAGTGGTCCTAATGATCAATCTGTTTCTAGGTCAGTTTCCTCTATTTTGGTCTGTCTGTTGTTTTGACATAGCATAACCTGGTTGTGTATAGCACAGAAGAAATTCTGATCTTTATTGAGTAAATTGCAGATATGACTCATGCTCTGTATAGAGTCACAGTCTTGTACAATAGAACACCATGCATCATAATTATTATTTATGATTGAGTATATTATAGACAATCGTTTCTTCGGTGGACGTTTTTTTTTTTTTTTTTTCATAATTCAGGTATTAATCCTTTCACTGCCAGTATGTCTTCAGCCCGTTGTCTCTTCAGAGTTACATTTGATGATCCTTGTCTGTAGTTCAGGGAGAGACACAGATATTGGTTTAAAGATGTTGTCATTTCGCCAAGGGAAAATTGCCAAAATTAAGTTTAAGAATTTGAGATGATCATCAAAGTTTCGATGATACCAATGCCGGTAGTGAAAGAGACAAATTCTTGAAGCAGTACAGGTTTACTTTTACAGGCTTGAATAGTGTCTGATATGTCTGCATTGAAGTCAAGAATAGGTCATTGCGGTCTAAATTTCGTATAATCTCAGGCGATAGTTAGTGCTACTAGCTCTGTGCCCTACTAGAGGCAATTGAACATAGGTAAGATAAGAGAGCAACAAATATGAAACAGAGGAAGTCGTACTGTCCATGATTCAGCACTCTCTGGCATAGAATTTATCCCATTGTGTTTCTGTAAATACAGTTGTGCACTTATTGTTATTATTTTTTTTTTTTTTTTATTGTGGTCGCTTTGTGGGTATGTTTTTGATAGCAGCTTTTTTGTATTCTCAGCAATATAAAATCTTATGTAAATAACTCACAACCTTTCCACAGAGGTGTTGGTGATGGCTACCAGTCCCGTTACTCGCAGGACAACCTGGCAGTCATACCTGGCATGTCAGGGGCTGGCCCAAGCCAGGGGACAGGGGGGCCACCACCTCATCACTCCGTGGTGGACGTGGGCCCCAGTCCACTCAAACGGCCACGCACAGATCGCCCCGACTTGACCCAGCCCCTACATGTAGATGTGGAAGTCAAACGGGTAAGTGGGGTTGAAGTACTATAATATATGTATAGTGCTGATTATATTCACACTCACATATTTAGAAATTGTTATTGTATGTTCTAACTGTCAGTGATAGTGATCATTAATTGTTGTGGTTCTGACCTGTTTGGGTTTTCCAGGAGCCAGCCTACACCCCCCAGGTGGAAGCCATCTCCCCCATCCTGCCCCAGGAGGACCCCACCAACAAAATCCTCAGAGAAGAGCTGTTGGCCAGCATTGACCGCGTGGACAGGGACATGGTCAATGTGGAGCAGCAGATTTCCAAACTCAAGAAGAAGCAGGTAAGAAAGGGTAAAATCTATTCAGTGTGTATTATTCAGGGATGTCAAACTGTTTTCACCGGCAAAAGCCGGCAGTTGATTCGCCGAAAGTCAAAAAGGCGGTGACAGCCACAAAGTCAAATTTCCGCCTAAAGTTAGACAATTGACATCCCAGATTGTCACTTTGTATGTTCTGCTTTAACTGCCTGTGTGAGAGTTTGTCTACACCATTAATACTTTCTTAAGATCTGCTGCACAGTTGAGTGCTCAGAGTGGGCGCAGGGACTAACAGATTATCAATATATTTTATGTTATGACTGGTGTAACTTGAGATGGCCTGGGTCAAACAAGGCAAGAATGTCTGACACTAGTTTCAGGCTGTTTGCATGTTCCAACTTTCATAAGGCCTATCACAGGGTGGAACAGAGACTGACATAGTATTAGCTCTTTTCATGCCAAGCATCCATATATAGATGATCTGCATTTCTGCAACTGGACCAAAAATCTAAATATCGATAAACTCCAGATCATAATTTTGTGCATTTCCAACAGACGCGAGTGCTAGTTTTAAACCATCATTGTGAAAAGTAATTCCTTTGTACTTCTCTTTTTCATGAAAACAGCAAAAGGTGTGGTTAGGTGCCTCGGTTCACATCAGTTTTTGATAATTTTTCTAATTGTTATAGTTAACTTTTAAAATGCTCTGGCTCAGCCGTGGAAAACCTCTCTCAGCATGGAAAGAGTTAAGATATTTGCATATCATAGCTAGTGTAGAATGACCCGGCCTTGCTCAAGCAGAGCACAGATCTGTGAGACTTTGTCTGTCCCATTGCAACTCTCATAAGATGTACCACACAGTTATCATCTACATTGTTTTGGAATTTTTATATCATTCACTTATCTACCATGCAACATAACTGGAAAAGCATCAGTATACAAAAGAAATATTCATAGAGAAAAGTAACAATGCTGGTGAGATACTGATGCCTTGACTATCAAAAATCCTGTTTGTATATTTTGTTCTCTCTTATTTATAGATTTTCTCAAGACTTCTTTGCCATGGTCATGTCTGTCAGTGTTCTATACTGCTGCTGAGATAAAATTTAAAAAAGCAAAAGAAAACAGACCGACCCAAGAGCTTGAAATAATGTCTGAAAATTCTAGAAAGTCAAAGCAGTCTGGCAGTCAGGCAGTTAATATGCAGTATAGTAATATGGAGCTTAACAGTTAACATAAGATAGTATGTCTTGCGCCCAGGGGAAATGAGTCAGAAGTCGCGCTGGGAGATTTGGAGTTATGGCCATTTTGGTTTATTTTCCAACTGAGATACCAAAATTTTTTATTTGTTTACCCAAAACAAAAATTCAACCTTTTCTCACCTGAAAAAAAAAGCTGGTAGCTGAGTCGGAAAATAGTTAAAAATGGCCGTGACTCTCGATCGCCCGGAACAACTTCCGAATCATTTGCCCTGAGCGCAAGACATGTAATAAGATAAACTTTATTTGTCCTCAAAAGGAGATAAATTGAGGAGGCACAAAATATATGTAAGATATATTCAACTTTACTTGCAGAAAAAATTATCACGAATAGTATTTGACCAAGGCAGACTCGAGGAACATTGTCTCACTTGAGAAGCCTATCGCTGATGGCAGAAGTGAATGTTTGTAACGCTCATGGTTTGTTCTTACATGCAATAAATGTCACTTCTTTAGTGAATGGATTGGTGGAAACCCAACAGTTAAACACTCAGACACAGGGGCATAAATCAAGGTGATGTCACATTGTCAGTTTCCAAGTTGAGTGGACTGTGTGAACACAAGATATTGAAGTGAAGGAATGGTGTAAATCACCCCAAGTCTAAGGCAAAGAAAGCAGTGACAGAGAAGGAAAAAAAGTAGGCCACAGATTATGACCTTCCAATACTTTACACTTCAAATGATAAACTGCTTCTAAAAAGTCGATCAAAAGCCAATGAGTGGAAGATAAAATGTCAAGCATATCAGAATAGGCCCTGCCCTACATTTATGATGAAATATTAACCCTTAGACAGCCAGGTGCTGCATCCCTGATAATCCTTTAATGTCCGGTATTTTCACTATCTTATTCCCTCAGTTCCAAACACTTCCAGAGTATAAATAAACCACTAGGCCTATGGAGCTGCAGTTGCAGGTTTGGCATCTCGGGATAGTGAAAACTTGTCCCACAATCATGGGTTGAGCATTTTGAGATAGTGCAAATGGACTCGCAGTTGCAGTTTTAGGGTTAAGAAGGTTACATTTTGCCACTATATTTTCCAGTCAGCACTTCATGATGGTGTCAGGCACAGTAAAATGCTGTGATACTGTTCGTTTTTGTTGTTGTTTTTTTCTCCAATATAATTTCTTTGCTTGGCCTTTAACTTCTGTTTTAGTAATTTTTAACCATATTATCCATGTTTCTTGTTGTTATTTATTTTTTTCCTCATATAAAATATCAGTGAAGTGCATACGTAGGATTGGATTGGAAATGAAGAGTATAATACTGAGCCTAAGAACCCACTGAGTGGGATCCACCTGAAAACCTATCACAGCTGTGAAACAGAATATTTGCACTATAATTTACCTGCCTAATAATCAGCTCCCAAATGCAAAATCTGCCTAAGAGTCCAGTGTCAGAATGGGACACTCAAGTACTCATTGTGCAATTTGACATCAGATTGTCCACTTGAGGGAAACACATAGCTGTAGGTTTGCAGTTGAATGGAGATGGAGCAGAGGGAACAGGGAGATGGGGGACATCTACATATATGTTGACTGCGTAATTGGCCACATATGGAGTAGTCTGTAACCATTTCTTTATTTTCCAACACATGGGACAGCCTGCATGGTTGGCTCTGTGTATGAGGAAGAATAAGTTTAACCTCTCGATTGATCAGTTTTTAACACTGAAGTTTGGTTGGCTTGTTTTAAACACAGACTAGAATACACTTGAATCACTTGTATTATTATCTATGGGGTAACATGATGTTTTCATAAAGCAATCAACTCTTCAGTGTGAAAACTCATAAGACGTTTGAAAGAAGCTCTGCATTATTGATGAAGTTATAAACTAAGACAGGTCAGGAAGTGTTTCTTTACAACAGATACACAGACCTGGACACAACAAGAAATCTGTTCTTGTTTGCATAGATTATTCTTTAACTAATGGTAATGGTCAACTAATAACAGCAGGCAAAACTTGTCATTCAGGCTTAGGTCTACATGGGCTGCATAATCTTTCAATCTGCCACTGAGCCTACTAGTTTGTTTTTTTTCTCCGGATGACAAAGCTCTTAGGCAGACTGCTGTGTATGCTTTATATGCTGTGGCAATATGAGATGTATCCTATTATTGTATTGGTCAAGTCAAAGGTGTTCAAACACTAAGTTTGATGACCAAGTCCTTGAGCGGACTGGCCTGTGACTCATGGCTTCTAAAGTGACACTTTTGGAATCAATGAGAGAAAGTTGTCAAGTAAACAGAATCATTTACTGTGTGTGTTTCATTCAGTTTTTTGTCATAGCTTAGCTTATGAAGTCATCTGTGATGGGGTCTCATTTGGATATTTTTTAAAATGATTTTCTATCCTGTTCTCACTGTCTCAGGCTCAGCTACTGGAGAACAAGTCGAAGCCGCAAGAGGAGAAGTCTGACAGTCGAGAGCTGACCTTTGAACCCAAACACCAGAGTATCGCTCAAATTATCTATGCTGAAAATAGGGTAGGTTTTAGTTTGTTTGAATGAATACCATTGTGCTTTTGTTCATTTCCCACACTATATTTTGTCCTCTGTATAAAACTTGTGCTTTTCTTATCAAAGATTTGTATCAGTTTTTCTTTCTTATCAATGAAATTTGAATTAAAGAAATACCACTGTGCCTCTTTTTTTTTGTTAAGAAGTTTTAAGGAACTGCAGATGACTGTTCAATACCCCTCAATACACAGAATGGACCAGTCACTAACAAAGAGTCATTTTGATCTGCTTATAGCTCACACTAAAATTGGTTAGATAGTATATATTTATGAAATAGATTAGGCGTTAGACCTAAATGATTTTGCAATTTTGCAACACAATATTCAAAACAATTGCCTAATCTGCTGTGGTTGCGAGAGAAGCTGTACATTACTGTTTGAATGTTTTGGTGTCTGGTTGCTACCTCTGAGATGAATGTTATGACATGTACTCTTGGAATGGAATGGTCTCCTTTGTGAGCTTTTCATGATATCTTACATAGCTATGTGAAAAGCTCACTCACATGGTTTCATTACATGTAAATTGTTATTTTATTGTTCATTCTCAGAAAAAGGCAGAGGCTGCTCATAAAGTCTTCGAAATGCTGGGCCCCAAGATTGAATTGGTAAGCACAAAAATTTGAGGTCAGATTAGTATCTTTTGTGATTTTGAGAGCTGACAGCATTCCCAGCAACCTTTGCGGTTATGCTCATTCTATATTTGGGCCCAAAGAGGGCAAAGAATTTAAGTCACAGTTAACATATTTTGAGTCCAGAACAGGAAATGTTAAAAAAAAAAAAAAAGAGAGAAAAAAAAAAAGATCTGTGGAATGTTACAGTTTAGGCATCCAAACAGGATAGAATATTAAGTTGAGTAACTAGACTAGCATATGGCCTCAGAGAAAAAAATTTATCTTTTCAAACTTTATCTTAAAATGTGCTTAAATTCATTTCAGTCTAGGGTTTTCATTTGCTTAAGGCGCTTTCTTATAGTTTTACGAGAATACAGAGAAAAAAAAAAGATGAACTAATTCTATGATAACTTGGACACTTGCTATGGTCTCTTCAACTAATTTTAGATGCGACTTTTGTCTTTAATAGCTCAGAATGATATAATAAAATAATCTCCTATTTAGTCTTAAGTTGAAATATGAATCAGAAGTTGTAGTAATACAACCCAAACAATCATAAAAAATGTTTGACCCAACTGGTATAAGGATTTGATGTTTGGTTGTTTGATTTTGAGCTAGAATAGAAAGCTCAAAGATTAAAAGTTTATTTTGATGCCCTTGTCACATTTGTCTTAGCAATAGGGATAAGATGTTAATGCTTAGTATTGTTTGGTCAGATTTCAAATGTTTATATGTATTGTAATCCAAAGATCAGAAAATGATCCAGCTTACCCATCTCAGATCCCTATTTCAATCATTTAGGATAACATTCATGAGCAATCTACGTTGAGAAAAACATTCTGTAGATATTTGCAAAGACAGTTTGATATGCAGCACATTACTCATTTTGTTACACTTTTATGCCAGGTTCATAATACTTGTATGTCTCTCTCTGTTCTCAGCCATTGTATCACCAACCATCTGATACTCAAGTGTATCAGGAAAACATCAAAAAGTAAGTTCATCTCAATTCTCTACCTATAATCCTAATTTTTTAACAGTCCTCTAAAGATTATTCTGTGCACACTCATTACCCAGAAAGTAAGTTCTCTTCCTTGCAGACCAAAAAAAACACGCCTTGCTTTCGGCCTTGTAATGAAATCATTACCTCAAAAAAAAAAGGACAAGTTCATGAGCGCTCGGCTCAGAAAGGCATATTTTCACTATAACCTCAGGCACCCATTTTCCCCAGATGGCCATTTCAAGCAGCAGTCAGTTCAAATATTCTTTTGCTTTCCACATGCTAAATTCAGAATGCCACAGACCTAATCCCTTTCCTTAGTTATTCCAGTGCTATAGAAACACCAGTAAATATTCTTCATTATATTCTTTCAGTAGTGTTAATTCTGCCCACTGTACAAGGTAAGCAAGTAAATCCTGTCTTTTGTGACTTTGAGAACTGTGTAATGACTCATATTTAAATCATATCAGCTGTCTAGGGACACCAAACAGTAAACTAAGGAATATCAAAGAGTAAAGGATCGCCTTTTTTTTTACCCCCTGCAGACACAAAGAGTTCAGAGGCCGCCTTATACTGCATCTGAAGCGGCGACATCAGGCCAGGAGGATTAGAGTAAGTTGTAACCTCTCTCTCCTCTCCCATTCAGTCACCAATACCACATGGTTGTTTTCTTTTCTTCTGTAATCAGTTAAAGAAAGAAAGAAAAGAAGGAAAGGGAATGAGAAAGAAAGAAAGAAAAATTGTGAGTTGAATGGTCATACCAGTCATCATTGATCATACCGGTTGCGATACGTGAATGTACTTGTAAATATGAATATGTTTGCTGTTGTGAAGTCAGTATGTTTTCCTATGAAGTAATAGATTTGCTCCGACGAAGCGAACAGCTGGAAATCCCCATGTAATCTTAGTAGAGGGTACAAACACTGCAAACTGTTCACTACCATTGACATAGAAAAACACATAAAAAATGCACAGGACCAGTGACAGTTGTTTTTGGATCTCGTGGTGGAGCGGTAGCAAAAATCAATGGGTGTTCTATTTTCCGCAGGGGGTACAAACACTCCGCCGGGAATTTCCAGGTTTTTGCTTAGTTGAATGTGAACTATTGTCTGATGCTGTCCCCTTCACAAAGCAGCAATGACCCTGATTCTTCCATGTACTGTCCAGTCCTTATATGTGCCTCTGTTGGATCAAAATGAGCAAGTTGTAATGTTATCCTTGAGCAATGCCTTTCCACACCATATAGATTTAGATCTACTGCATGTGACATCACAAATCCAGGAGATCTTTTGTCACCCATTTTCAGTTTACAACCAAGTTACCCAGAAGTTGAATTGCTGTCTTGTGTAGATTTAAATCTGTAAACTGGTCTCGCACACCCAAGTTTGCCACAAGGTCAGCAGACAAAACAGGTGGAAATACCTGTGCTATTGTCACTCCATTGCAACACACTGGCCTTTTAAGGATCCCAGGTATTAATTTTTGCTGCGTATTTGGCCTCAGAAGTTGGATTAAACAATTTTCCTCTTCAGCCATTGTTGTCATAGCACTTATCCACTCAGAATAGTGGACATGGAAGTACACAGGCACCCATAGTGCTATCCAAGCAAAACTTTGCTATCTTAGCTCAGCCGTCGTAATACATGTAGTCCGCAGATAGCATGCAAAAAAAAGGGACACCTGGGAAGCAAAACATGGGAGCAGTGGTATCAGCATTAAAGTTTGCTTGTGATATCAGAACCTTTCCAGTTCCTTTCTGTACAAACTGTATCTTTGGTTGTAAATTATTATGGGGCAGAGTCACCACAGCTGGTGGTTGATATCTAAACTGTAACTTTGGAAAGGTATGTGGGACATAGTTTATTGCATGCAATTAATTTGCTGTGTTAATATTTATCTCATTAGAAGAGCAGAATCAAAGCTGTCAGATGTATTTATCTTCAAACAAGTAACAATAAAGACACAAGTTAAAAATTGGCCATACACTAAAGTGGCAAGCACTAAATGCACCCAAGGAAAAAAAGTTTCAATCTGCATTTTTTATACATAATATATAACATATATATGTATATATCACTCAGTCAGTTTAGAATTACACTCCCCCTTTCTTTCTCTCTCTCTCTCTCTTTCTGTCTCACTCTTTGTCTCTCTCTCTAACTATTTATCTCTCTGCCCTTTTTGTTTCACTTATTGATTTTCTGTTCATTATTATTTTGTTATTATTGTGAGAAGATTTGGGTTTGTCAAAAAATAATGTTTGAACTGTTCATGGCCCCACTTTTAAATCAAAACAGAGATTGTTGACGAGATAATTTGAAAATGGCTTTGTCCATTGTACCTGGAAAACTCTTGTGTAGTCTTCTTTTCAGTGCTAAGCTATTTCTTGCCATTCTATCAGCTGAAAGACCACACACACTCGGGCATGCAAACATTTAACCCTAGAAGTGTCAATAGAAATTTGTTGTTTGAGTATCAGGGTTTCTGTGATGAAATTATTTTATTCTCAAGGAATGACACTTTATTTCTTAAGGGCAAGTGCGTTAGTTTTTTTTTTTTCAGAGAAATGGGTCACATAAGTGAATTTGATTAATGGCCAGATTCAGTGTGTTTGGCATCTGAACAACACATGTTTTAAGGCTTTTTCCACTAAACCATGATCTGTGCATGTTTTTCAGCCATAAAGCGATGGCGATCTATCTCAGTTGACAAGATATGAATTTTATCCTGTTGCTATTTTCTCAAAACTATACTTTTTCACACATATCTCTTTGTAGCTTATAAACCATACATTGAAAGGATATAGAATTTGCCATAGTTTTCAAATATAAGGGGAGAATTCATCTATAGTGATGATTTTCTCCTTAATCCACTTTTTTCATGCAAAATTTTTCTCATATTTTTAAACATAATTTTTTTCAAATGGTAAAAGAAACTTTTAATCATACCAAAAAACTTGTAACAAAAGTTGCTGTTTATCATAATCATCATTGTACACTTTACAGAATTTAGACATCTCAATTTTTCATATTGGACTAATATTGCTTTAAGTATTTCAGTTTATTTCCAATAAAACAGGAATAATTTGCCGTTTCCAAGACAACAAACAATACAAAGTATATTTTTTCTTTTTTAAATTATCTAATAGTAACCCAGTGAGACAACTAAAGCATTGCAAGAATGTTCTTAGATGTTAATTTAAAATTGCCCTAAACTGGTGCACTTTTCCTTGAGGTGACGTAGTAGTTCTTTGTTACAACATAATACTGTTTGAAGGAGAGTTGGAATGCAAAGTATAATGATGAGTGAGCTTTTTACCTAATAGACCCTTTGATACTTTTAGGGTTAAAAACACTAATGTTTCTTGCTGCTTCTTTGCTTTACCCAGCCCACTTCATTTCCCTCTTCTGGAACCCATTCTCCTGGCTTTTGCTTGTCAATAGACACCACTCACTTTGGCTTCTCTTTTTTCCTTCCTCTTCCCCCTTTTTCTGTCCGGACATGAAAACAGATCCCTGTGGTTATAAGCACCGGCCTGCCCCCTTCCATCAGAGCAAGGGCACTGCCTGTATGTGGCTGGATGTATGGATGTATGTATGCCTGCACTGAGTGGCCTCCCCCTTGCCACATGATCCACTCCACAGGCTTGACCCCAGTTCATGAAGGGGAGATAACACTCTGGGGAACTAGTCACCAAGTGCACAAGGGAAATCATCCATGTCCTTTACATTATTACACCTCATTCCCCCCTGCATGCTCCCCCCCCCCCCCCTTTTTTTCACCTACCTTTTTCAGTTTGCATTATTTTACTTCTTGTCAGCCTGAGTGCAGTGTTTTCTTTTTTTTTCTCTCACTCTCTCTCCAAGATGAAGAGGGGAGGGGCAGTGTGTGGCTTATCTCTTTTTCTTTGACATTTATTTTATCCTACCTTTGTCTCCCTGAATGCTTTTTTTTTTCTTTTCCTCTGTCTTCTTACAGAGTAGTTCAGAGTTGTTCTTTTGTCAGATATTTCCCTTAGCTGGTATTTAACTAAACCTTATTCTTTTCTTTTTCTTTCTTTCTTTCTTTTTTTCTCTCTTTCTTTTCCCCTCTCTCTTTCCTTCCTGCTTTCATTCTTTCTTTCTTCATCCTTTCTCTCTTTCTTTCTTTCTTTCCTTCTTTCTCTCTTCTCTTTCTTGTCTTTCTTTCATTTTTTCTTGCCTTCTTTCTTTCTTTCTTTCTTTCTCTCTTCTTGCAGAATGTTTCTTTCATCAGAGATTGCCTGAGGCTCACCTTGCGCTTTATCTTCTTCTTTTCAAATTTTTTCTTTCTTCTTTCTTTTCTTCCTTTCCTCTCCCAGGGTGTTTCTTTCTATCAGAGGTGGGGGGGGGGGGGGGGGGGGGGGGGGGGGGGGGGGGGGGGGGG